>OX596006.1:32068806-32268399 GCA_951394115.2 Drosophila phalerata | reverse complement strand
CTTCTGCTCTCTTTCTCTCCCTCTCTCTATCTGACAGACCACACGGAGCCAGTGCGAGGAGTGCGAGATTTGCTTCTCACTATTGCCGTCAGATGTAAGTTGCATCCCGCATACACATAGTTACATAAAAATAAATATATATTTATATATATATTCTTAACCTGTCTGTCCGCCTGTATAAGCACCCAAGTCTAAGAGATATAGCAATCAAATGTATCAAATTACTCTTATATTTTGTCCACGCCTTTTTCCACCTCAGGTTCAATCCAATTGGATTTGAATAGTACTTATACGTAAGAGCTAGATATACTAAAATCCTGAGCTTTTGTTAAAAATGTTTTCAAAGTGTATTCAAAATGTTACTACGCTATCGCAAATCGCTAAAATCTTTTTCTTACACTCATTTTTTTTTTTTATAAATTTGGTTTTTAACGATTCTTTTTTATAATCGATTATTGCACTTGATCGCACCAAGATCGGACAACTATAACAGTAGTTTGTTGTTAAGCAGGGGCTAAACATAAAGTTTATGGGACTAAAAACTTAATTTTAAAAAAATCTGTGCGCAAAAATGTATTTTAAAATAAAAAAATGCAGCTCTTCGTAAATTTATTTTAAAACTTAAACTAGCAGCCTAAATGTAATTATTATATTGTTAGATATTAGATCCATATATAGTAACTATTAGATACAATTAATATATACTTTAAGCGGGTATTTTACAGTCGGGGACTCGACTATGCTTTGCAGAATTGTTGAATTGCTCAACTAATGTTTGTTGAACTTGTTTTCCCATTTTTGTAGTCCATGACCGGCTTGGAGTGTGGTCATCGTTTTTGCCTAAACTGCTGGCGGGAATATCTGACAACGAAAATCGTTACAGAGGGTCTCGGCCAGAAAATATCGTGCGCCGCGCACGGCTGTGATATTTTGGTGGATGATGTGACCGTTACCAATTTGGTGCCCGATGCACGGGTCAAGGTCAAATATCAGCAGTTGATCACCAATAGTTTCGTTGAATGCAATCAACTGTTGCGCTGGTGTCCGTCCGTCGATTGCACCTATGCCGTTAAGGTTCCGTATGCGGAATCGCGTCGCGTCGATTGCAAATGCGGTCATGTTTTCTGTTTTGCCTGCGGTGAAAATTGGCACGATCCCGTGCAGTGTCGTTGGCTCAAGAAATGGATTAAGAAATGTGACGATGATTCGGAGACGTCCAACTGGATTGCGGCCAATACCAAAGAGTGTCCCAGATGCAGTGTCACCATCGAAAAGGATGGCGGTTGCAATCACATGGTGTGCAAGAATCAAAATTGCAAACACGATTTCTGCTGGGTCTGTCTCGGCTCCTGGGAGCCCCATGGTTCATCCTGGTACAATTGCAATCGTTACGACGAGGACGAGGCGAAGGCGGCGCGCGATGCACAGGAAAAGCTACGTTCATCACTGGCCAGGTTCGTATTCAGTATCTAGTATATACATAAGAAATTCCATTCTAATCTTTCAAATACATCAACAGATATTTGCACTATTATAATCGATACATGAACCACATGCAATCCATGAAGTTTGAGAACAAACTGTATGCATCTGTTAAGCAGAAAATGGAGGAAATGCAACAGCACAACATGTCCTGGATTGAGGTGCGTGAAATTGTACATATTAGACCTTTAGGGACTTGAATTTTACAAAATATAAATACTAGTTTAATTGTACTGTAAGAAAAAAGTATAAAACAGGTGTTTATTCACATTTCAGTTAGTTTTGTTCTTCGCATTGAACACCTTATTTGATTAACACTTTATTTACATAAATAACTTTTAAATTTTAGGTGCAATTCCTGAAAAAGGCTGTCGATATACTCTGCCAATGTCGTCAGACTCTCATGTACACATACGTCTTTGCGTATTATTTGAAAAAGAACAATCAATCCATGATATTCGAGGATAATCAAAAGGATTTGGAGTCGGCAACAGAGAAGCTGTCCGAGTATTTGGAACGTGATATTACATCCGAAAATCTGGCTGATATTAAACAGAAAGTACAGGATAAATACAGGTATAGTTTGTTGATATTTTTGATATATAGAATTGATTCAAATAAATTAATATCGTCTTACAGATATTGTGAGAAGCGTTGCACAGTCCTGCTCAATCATGTGCACGAAGGATATGAAAAGGATTGGTGGGACTATACAGAATGACGCGAGTCCTGGCTGGATAATTAAGGCAAAATGCGAAATCGGAGTGTAACTAGCAATTGGCATTAACAGTAGCAGTAGCAGATAACAGATAACAGATAACAGTTAGCAGTTAGAAGTTAAGCAGTAACAGCCGTAACAACAACAGAAAGCAGTACAGAAAAAGAAGAAGATGATGTAGGAGCAGAGGATGTTGAAGATGAAGAAGAAGGATAAAAGCAGTGCAAGAAATGAATAAACAAAGTAAAAATAAAATAAGAAAAAAAAAACAAAAAAACGTTAAATGAAAATAAAAACTACACATAGAGAGGCACGATAAATGGTTGAAGAAAGGAGGCAAGTGGAAGTGGAAATTGGGGGATATACAGAAAACAGTTAATAAACAGATAAACATAAAACCGTCAAAAAATAATAAATGGAAACACAAAAAAAAAAACAAAACCGAAATGCAGTTACAAGATAAAGAAATCAGAATAAGTGAAAAGTTATATTAAACCATACTATATAAAATATATATGCATATATACATTTTTTCTCTTCGTGTTGATCAGCAGAACTCAATGGCGATTTCAACACACTCACACACACACACATACAAACACATATACACTCAGACATATGCAGATTCAGCTACATATTTAGCTATTATCTTAAATATACTTCAAAAGGATGCCACTTCGTGTTACCGAACTATAAATTTGTCGTATATAATAAACAATATAAAATTATTAAAGTATAAATCACAATAGACTAGATACACTTCCACACACACACACATAAAGACACACACACACACACAGTTGAAATAGCAAAAGTATAAGTATTGTAACGTCGAGTTTGTAAGCATTGCCCAACTTCCGATTCCGGTTCCGAATCCGAATGCGGTACCTGTTTGTATATGTATCTGTGCTATCTAGTAGTCGATAATGTATGAGTCTAAAACAATCTGTAATTGATTTGAGTGCCTGTTTTTTTTTATTTTTATTTTTTTAACATGAGCGTCCCGAAACCTTGTTTTCATAAACAAATGCTTAGCATATATTGATAAAGATCGTTTACATTTAACCATTATAAATAATTCAATTGCAAATTTTTGTTTTCCGTTTTAATTATTATTTTTTGTTTTGAATACGTATTATGCAGCGCATTAATACAACGAAATTTGAATATTTATTTGTTTTTATCACAAACTAATTAATACTATTATCGATATCCATCATTATTTATGTAAGCCAAAAAACCGATTGTATGCAAAAATGATCTAAGCAGTAAGCTAATCCAATTTCATAGTTTTTGGGCGGTGCGAATTGCAGAACAAAGCAATATATTAAAAATATGTATTATTATGTAAATGCAATATGTAATAAACCAAATTCAAGTTGTACATGTTAATGATCATCAAAAACAAAAAACATAATGCGCTTGGTAGACATGCTGTTCCTGTCCGAACCCCTAATCACTTCTTCCGCTCCTGTTTCCGCTCCTGCTCCGCCTGACACTGCCACGCCCACTCCCAGCCCCCTATTAATATGCCATATTCTCAATCTTTTGGGCTCCGCCATGTTTTCTTTAGCTCATGCTCTAAACACTTTCTCACTATCCTCAATCTCACTGTCTTCTCTATCTCTTTATATTGCGCTAATCGCAGCACAACAACATCAAAAACCACAAAGCGATAATACATATATATATATATATATATATAAAAATAATAAGAATAACAACAATAACATATTTATTATATATGTACATATATATATATATATGCGTCGTCCAAGCCGAGATCCGAGTTTAAATCGTTGTACATATACTTGTAGTCGATATTGTTAATGGTTTCTCCTCAGGCTGCGTGCTGCATCAAAGGCGTTTACACCACAAGTCGCCACATTGCGTCGTCCTCCTTTGTCACTTTTAGCATTCTCGACTCTATAGAATTACCAATTACCAATACCTAGTATACATTCATCTATGTATCTAAACTATATGTATGTATGTGCTACCAATAAATATGTATAACAAATGCGAAAAACCCATTGAAAAATGCTGTATAAAGTTTAAAAGTTGTTCAAGTCGATACAAATAAAATACAAAATTACAAAAAAATTAAAAACGAGAAAAAAACGGAATTTAAACAAACAAAAAAAAAAAAAGACAATGCTGTAAAAATTATGAGAAACTATGTATGTATAATTAATTAATGAAGAAACGTTGCGAATTAGTGAAAATAAAAATAAAATTACAAAAAATTTACAACTATTGTGCATTTATCAAATCTAGTAAGTAAAATGGTAAGAATAAAAATAAATATAGATAATATTGAAGTCATTTCGTAAGTATTGAAGTAAAATTTATATACAAAATTACAAGAACTCAGCAATCCAAACTTTTTGCTTCAATGCAATCCAAAACAAATTGAACTATGCTTATCTTCTAGCTGTTTTTGTAAATTTTATGTTTCGATATATTTTTTATATAATAGTAAAAATTAAAAATTTATGTGCGTTTATTTATCTTTATTTATCTATTTATAATTTTGCATTTATACTTAAAAATATTTAGGTAAATAACAGAGCTTTCTCCTCTGTTGAATTTTTTCAACTATCCCCTGTGTGTATTTTTTATTTTTCTATTTTTGGGGTCACTTTCGTTGTCTAGTTTGAAAAGGAAGCGACGTCGATTGATGTGTGTGAGTATCTGTATCTCAATGTTTGCATGTATCTATTGAATGTGTCTATTCGGCTCTATCTGTGGGTTTATTTAATTAACGTTAATTCTGGCTGATCTTTGCCAATATTTGACCGCAGCTGCAAATATATTCATTGAGCAAATAAACATTAGGTAAGTCGCGTGTGCGCTCAACCTACAACAACAGCTGCAGATACAGATAGATTAACAGATACAGATACAGTTATATTTAGCTGCCTACACAGTTAGATCGTTTGATCTTTAGCGATTCGGAAATCGTGAGAAACGACAATTATTGAATGAAAGGGAAGAGACGTGAATACAGTTTCTCTGACACTTGTCAGACAGATAAGAATCCCACGCATTAATGATTAAGATACATGTGATATAAGGATGATCTTTAATATACCCCTTGATTGCCATATAGGGAGCATTCAATTTTTATATCACAATATTCCTTGCACCTTTTCTACACAAAGAAAAACTGAATCCATTATTTTTCTCCAAAAGGGCATTTTAAAATCAGCTTGAAAATGAAGAAGTTGGTTGTAAACGAAAACAATTTCCAAAATAGAAAAGTTCTCGATAGTCCCTCGTTTTGTAAGCTGAAATTAAAAAAAAATAATAAAAAAAATTTGGGGGAGTATATAAGAAAAACACATTGATATTGTTCTTGTTTTTTTTTTTTTAATCATGTTTATTTTGTATTTGGGGATTTTGCTTATATGCATTCATTGGTTTATGTAATAGAATAACTTTTTCATTTTATAAACATATGTAAACTAAAATTTACAAATATTTTATTCTTCCTGTGCTCTGCCCTAAAAACAATACGACGAAAAAACAAAAAAAAAAAAAACAGTAATTATAATAATAATAATAGTAATGTATATTGTTACATAAAAACATTGGGTTTGCTTTTGATTTATATATATGTATGTTTTATGTATATGTATGTGTATTATGTAACATGCATTAATAATAGCAATAATAATTATTATAATAGTAATAATAATAATAATAATAACAACAATAACTGCCAGCAGGCGTTGCTGCTCACACACGATGATCCCTGCTTGATCCTTCCAATAATATTTTCACTTTCTTCTTCTTCTGCTTCTTCTTAATTTCCTTTCTCTTATTTCTTTCATCCGTTCCTGCTGTTGATTTAGCCGGCGCCGGCGCTTGCCAAAAAATTATTATTAACTGGTTAATACCGCAATAACAACTGCAATGTATATATCCTTTTTTGAGATGTAACGTATATTGCAGTGTCACGGTCTTATCGGTTATCGGTTCTATATCTTCTCGCTGGCTTTTGGGCATTTAAATTTCGATAGACACACATTAAAAGCGACAAAAACAAAAAAAAATACATATATATTTCTCTGCACTTAAATTCTATACACAAAAAAATTGTTATCGTTATCATTAATCATAATTACTGACGATCCGAAAAAGAAATCGTTATATGTTATCCGTATAATGTCAGAGGCACACTATACATACAATATATATATATATATATTTTTTTTATATATATCTATATATATATATATATATATATATATATATATGTAAATACATACGTACAAAAACAATACGAGTTCCCGCGTTTTTCAATTGGAGGAGTAGGAGGAGATTCAACGGGGGGCTTTAGATATTGATAGTTGGGTGGTGGGTATTGGGTATAATTTCATAGGTTATATATGTGTGGTATGGTTTCTATGGGGGTTTCGGGCTAAGCTATTGCTATCGATAGCTATCGATATATACATTTATCGTTTGATTAATTGAGCTCCTTTCGCGTCGTATTGGGCAGCAATAGGCACATAAGACCGCCGCCAATTAACAGTCCGGAAACAATGAACGTGGGCACTGGACAGAAATGATCCAACAGCTGGGCAATCACAATGTTACCAATGATGCCGCCAAGACGGGCTGCCACCATAGAGATGGCCACACCGGTGGCCCGCAACTTGGTGGGGAATACTTCGGTGATGAGACAGTCGAGAGCCGCATTTGCCGCCGATATGGCGCCACTAAATACCGCCGATACCAATAGATTCTGTAACGAGCTGCGCACCAAATACATGAGAGCCGAGCAAATTCCGGCCGTCATTGTGCCGGCAATTAAAAAGAAACGGCGTCCCAACATATCCATGCCAAGGATGGCAAACAAATTGGCGGGCAGGGCGGAGGCGAGTGTTATCAGGGATTCCTTAAATACCAATGATGGTATTTCGGAATTGCAGGTACCGTTATTTGTGGCGAGACGACTCTGATTGACAACATATTCGGTAACGGTACAAATATCAGCCTCCTGCTGTAAATGCGCCTTCTCGAACTCCTCATAGCGATTGAACACCTCCGGGAACCACATCATCAGACCATAATAGCCAATGTGGAATGTAAAGTTGATGGTGATCGAGACAAGTGTGAATCTTAAGATTGGCGATTTAAATAAATCGCGACTGTGGTCCACCATCCCAGTGATCATGCGATGATATTTGCCCTTAATACCCTGGGAGCTCTCCGTGTTAAGTTTCTCATCCACCTCCAGGTCATAGACCATATATTCTTCGGGCTTCTTTTTCGTGTTTGTCACAAAGATGCCGCGAAAGATGGCCAAGGCTTTATCCTTTTTGCCGCGTGTCAACAGAAATTTCGGTGATTCGGGCAAATAAAATAGCAGAAAGCCAACCAGAAATGATGGAATCGAGCAGACCAGCAGAAAGATACGCCACGAGTTATATGTGAAATATGTGGATGTTACACCAATATTCGTGGGAATGATCAGCCAGGCCAAACCGGCCACAAACAGATTACCAAAGGTCCAGAAGGCAGCCATGAAGCTAAGCATTGAGCCGCGTTTCGCTTTCGGTTGGAATTCGGCGAAATACGACCAGATGACGGGACCACTGCCGCCCAGACTGGAAGGAAAGAAAAAACAACAGCTTATTAGTACAATTTAAAATTAACGTTAACATTAAATTACATTAAATCTCAATTAAGTTTACATTTAAAATTAAATTCTAACGGCTAGAACAACAAAACAGCTCTAGCAATTTATTTGTAAATGTTTATCAATTAAGTTTAAATTTAAATTTGAATTCTAACGGCTTTAAGAACAAAACAGCTGCTGGCCGTGTAAGCGATCGAGGAGAAAACGCAACAGTTATTTTAAAATAAAGGCTTACATTTAATTTAACATTCAATTAAATTAAATGTCAATTAAGTTTCAATTTAAATTTGAACTTTAACGGCTAAATGAACAGAAAAGCTGGTACAATCTATAAGAAAATATTCATCAAACAAGTTTAAATTTAAATTCTAAAGACTACAACAAAGCAGCTGTTACAATTTATTTGTAAATGTTTGTCAATTAAGTTTAAATTTATATTTTAATTATAACGGCTATAGCAACAGAACAGCTGCTTGCTTGCAAGGAGAAAAAGCAACAGTTATTTAATAATAAAGGTTTACATTTAATTTAACATTAAATTAAATTAAATGTCAATTAAGTTTAAAATTAAATTTGTTCCAATTCATTATAAAATGTTTATCAATTAAGTTTAAATTTAAATTTGAATTCTAACGGCTATAGCAACAGAAGAGCTGCTTGCTGTGTAAGCGATCGACGCGCCAACAAGCTGCTGGCTATGTCATTTACCATACACATGTGCATTTTGGCATGTTATCGACACAGTGCACATCGCAAAGCTGCTTGCTATGGCATGCATGCGTATTTAGCACAATTCAAATCGCAGTGCCACAGCAGTCAGCTACTTGTGCACAGTCGAGTTTAAAATTTAAAACGTGACAAGTCATGGCCGGATTAATGTTGTTGTGTTAAACTCGATGCTCAACGCCAATTCGCATAAACAAATTAGCAAACGTTTGGCAAATCTAATGGAACATGAACAGTCATCGTCTGCAAATAAATAATAAGTAAAAAGTCGAGCTGTCCGTTGCTCGGTTGCTCAAAAGCTGAGTCAGCCTCAAGGGGCCCAAGGCAATCAAATATTTCTCCCAGTTTTTTCCATTTTGGACCAATTTGCACGAGGCACAATAATAATAAAATAATAATAATAATATTACTTATGTCCGATAGGTATATGATATGCCTGTATTCAATGGAACAACTGGCCAGAGACTTTTAATTAGCATAAACAGTCACGATATTTTGAGGCTCAAATATGTATTTCGTTGTTATTTATAACAAAAAGTTAATTAAATTAACACCTCGGCCCCCGAATGTCCATGTTCATGTGTCACTCGATCAACAACAACAACACAACTACAGTGACAACAGATGCACAATGTTGGAAAATTGGAATGTCGATTGGTATTTTTTTTTTTTTGGTTAAACCATTGCATTGCAATTTATGATTTAAATTTAAGATTTAATGTATTTAAGTAGTTTGGTATTTTCCAGCATTTAGTGTATGTCTCAATAAAAAAAGTAAAGTACATATAAAATGTAACCTTTGTAAATCATTAAAAAACTGTTTTTCAAAATATACACAGAGGTGTTCTATAAATCTCTAACAGCTAAAAAAAATGTTGAAAGATTTCACGAAATGAAATAATTATTAAATTAAACTAAATCAATTTTTAAATAGAATAAAAAAGCCATAAATATTTTTTTTTATAATTTTGTAAATTCTGTAAAATATTTCTCAACATAACAATGTTATTGAAACTGGAAGAAAGCCGATTATTTTGACTTCGAAAATATGTTCGAAAAAACGAAATCTCTGATATTTGAGAAACACCGACATTTCGAACGTTTGTTTTTTTAAAAGCAATTCTCTTCAAAATCTCTAGAGATTACTGGAACACGTCTGATTAACTGCCTTTGATTAAGTTATATTCCCTGTCTTTGTAGATTTAACTGACTTTTCATCTATTTTGTAGGTGGCATATTTGCCAATATCTTGTGAATATTTGAAAAAAAAGGTGCAAATAAAAGATTTTCGCACACTTTCAGTGATTTTCCACGCATTCGAGATAGTCTTAAAACTATATATTGTAAAATAATTTGTACTTACGCTGCACCGTTCAGGAAACGGAAAAACATAAAGTAGCCATATGTTTGCGAAAACGATGAGGCAACAATGCAGAAGGCATTCATAAATGAGATGACAATAAGGATCTTTTTGCGTCCAAAACTGTCGGCAATGCTGCCCCAGAAATAGGCGCCCACCATCATGCCAATGAATATGATCGAATTGAGCCATCCTTTCGTTTCCGTATTCAAATCCAGATCACATTGGGCCGATGGCAAGATGAATGACATTGATATAACATCCATTTCCTCCGATGTACTGACCAGGCCACAAATGGCCAACAGTATATAATGGAATTTGCCATAGTCGCATAGCTCGATGGCCCGCTCAAAGTTAGCGACTATGGGACGGGTCGGTGGCGGTAACGGTCCCTTACTCCGACGGCGCTTATGATGTTTATCGGCCGTCTCATCGGAACTTTCGGCACCGACATCGGTACCGCCGCCAATACGTTCTACGTCCTGCTGCTTGCCATTGTTGATATTTGTTGTTTCCGGCTCGTAGCCGCGATTGTCCGCCGCAAACTGATACTCCGGCTGTTTAACGCCCGTGCCCAGTGAATACGGTTGGATGATCGCCCGATTATCAATATGCGTTGCCGAATTTGTATTCGTATTCGAACCGGTTAGGCTTGTTGAATTATTGGGATTGCTTGCTGCGTTGCCAGCGTTGGCAGCGGCTGCGGCTGCGGCTGCGTTGTTTTGATTGTAGTTTGGTTGTAGGCCAGCTTCTACATTATAGGCTGAAATACACACACACACACACACACACACAAAAATCAATATTAAAATCAACATCAAAATCAATTCGAATTTCATTTTATTTTCAATTTATTTTTACTACGTAATCAAATGCACTAATACTTTTCTCATCTGATTGGGATTTCTCTCATTTTTTGCAACCAAATTGTATCAAATTACAATTTTAAATAACATTTGAATTTTCAATTTAAACTTAAAATTGCAAATTAAACATTTATTTATTTCGATTTATCTTGAGAGAAAAAAAAATTTCTTTGCTTAAAACTCCGAATTTTAACTACTTTTTATTAATTTTATTTTAAACAAAAAATAATAAAATAATACTTGTTGAGTTCAAATTTCAAATCGCAAATTAAACATTTATTTTGTTTTATCTTAAGAAAAAATAAAAGTTTATTTACTTAAAACTACGAATCTTAAATACTTTTAATGAATTTCATTTTTAAATATAGAGCAAAGTTCATAAGTTGACGGTATGAAAATAGATTTATATTTTCAAATGTTTAAAAATCTAAAATTTAAATAAATATTTTTTTTATTTCTGACAAATCTAAAATTGAAGTTCTATTCAAATACAAATTTTGATTTAAGCTCTTGTTAAATTTATTTATCTTGGGAATTGACTGTCTTTCTTTCTTATTAATTAAAATTATATTTAAAATAAACTAATCTGTGGTATCGTTAAATAAATAATACCATCATCACTGTGTACTTACATTCGCTTTTACTTTTTGCAGAATCACCTTCTACCATTCTATAGTTCAAGTTTTTGTTTGGTTTTTGTGCGCGTAGCAAAAAAATTAAAATTCAATGAGACTTGTTGTTTTTTTTTTTGTTTTTTGGTCCGGTTCGTTAACTGTTTTTTGACTTTGCCAAGCTGGAGTGCTTAGTAAAGTACAGTTATGTTGTTGCTGGGTTTGCTTTGGCCCTTTTGTGATCTGTAAATAAAAGAGTGCATCAAATATTATTATTAGTAAATCATTTTTAAAAACAAAATTTGTATGGATGAAAAATGTTCTTTTTATTTTCAAAAGTTCTATTGTGTCGAGTAAGTGACAAAGTACAAAGTAAGGCCAAGTTTTCCCCTCGAGAGGGTGTGTGTGTGTGTGTGTGTATATATATATATACCAATATCGATCGACCCCACGCTCAATCGACCGATCGTTCAATTGGGTGTCTAAATTAATGGCCCATTAAAGTGTAATTGAAGAAAATGAATAAATGGAATACAAATACAAATATGAATAAAATACGAATGCACATGTGTGTACATATGTATTTTTACGACAATGATGATCGGCGGCCTTCGAATGAGAGAGAGCGAGAGAGACAGACGTCTAATTGACAGAACAAACAAGTCCCCAAAAAGTACGCCCCAATTGTTTAATAAAAAATTATGCCCAAAAATAGACGAGCAAATTAACCAAATGCCGAAGGCGTGCAAAAATAAAAATACACTTTATATATGTACATATGAACAAATTATAAATGATAATAAAAATTAGATTCAACCAGGTATTCATAATATTTTCGCATATCAAATGGGTAATTGTCGGCGCGTTTCGTCGCATTTATAATAAATTAAAAATTTCACTAAATTAACTCAAAGCAAAATGTCATGATAATCGTTTTGCGGTTAATATTTTGAAAGTTAACAAATTTGCACATAACTGTTTCAGGCGTATCCGATAAACTGGTTTCGTTTTCTTAAGAATTGTTTTGGACATGGTTAATTTAAATAAGTATATTATCAGCATAACTAGTTAACATTTATGGTTTCTTACTTTATAAAAAATAAACAACCCTTTTTTTTGACAAAATTAAAAAAAAAATGTCTAAACATTTAATTAAAGCAAAATTTGGAAAATATCCCCGATGCGGATATCAAATTTTTAAAAAGATATGTTTAAAGGAAATTTAATAAGTAATGTATTGCAGAAGATTGAACTATATATTTAACTGATCTACAAAAATTTAGCATTAGGGATCTTGCAATTTTTAAGATTTAAGAAAATAATTAAAAAGACTTATTAAAATATATGTTTAATGTTGTTTGGTTTATGTGAGCATTGAATTTCAAAATTTGTCTTTGTAGAACATTTGCAAAACTGATCTTTTTTTTTTATAATATAGATCGCAAATAAAATTTATGATTTAAAACAAATTAAAAACCATAAACTAGCAGCTCACAAGTGAAACTGAACTAAACGGCCGTTAAATCGACTTTTATCGGACAGTTCAATTTTACTTCCAACAATAAATTTATTTAAAATTTGTAATATTTAATAGATTTGGGTCAAATAAGCTGAGAGCCACTGTATGTGTATTTCCGTTTCCGTTTCCTTTTCCTTTTCCATTTCCTTTTTCATTTGCAGTCTTAGTTTTAGTTTGGAATAGTTTTCGTTTTCGATTTCCGTTTATTGTGGAACAGTGAGCACTGACAGTTGCGTGACTTGTCAGCAAATTTTTGTAGTTTGTTATTGTATTTTGTTGTTGCCGATCAACGCCATTGTTGTTGTTGTTCTAATTTATGATTTATTGCGCGCATTGTAGCAATCTTTCACTTTATTTGAGTATATATATATATATATATATCTATCTAGTATTTATTGAAAGAACAGCACTGCAGCAAGATTAGTAATAATAATAATAAAATGACAACATTAACAATTATGTACATTACATTGAACCTGCCAAGATAACAAGAAAATGAAGGAGAACAGGAACCGCAATTCAAACCGAAAAAACGAGATTTAAAAAAAAACTGCCGCAACAGCAAGAGAGCAACAGAGAGAGTGTTGTGCAAGAGAGAGAGAGAGAGACATAGAGAGAGAGATCACTTGTGTTAGAGAGCGGAAAACGAATTCAAATTAATTATGTATTTTATTCAATTGGATTTCAATATTCCTTTCCATTTCAATTACTATGCATGTGTTTCAATTCCAGCACGTTCCCTTTCAATGCATATCTACATAATGATTAACGCTAATTAACGTTAATACAATGCAATTACTTAATAAACCGATAAAAAACTATGCTTGATGCTTATCTTTAATATTTTCATTTATGATTTTTTTTTATTCTCATTTTTTTTTATGTGCTTTCAATCGTTTTGACCTCCGCCTACGCTTCCGGATGTGTACAGTGTACACCATTCACCTGGCTTACAAGTCAATTGGCCTTGGTACCAGTCAACCAGGCGAGTTAGACAAGTTAGTACACGTGATATGGGTCAAGTTGAATATATGAGTTGATATATAATCGTGAGATTCCCATCTCTATATTGACATGGAAATGCATTCAACAAAGATAGCATAAATCTATGGTAATGATATGAGTTTTCAAATCCAATACGCGTTTATTTACAGATATTTTTATGATCAAGATCGCGAATTCGCATTATTAAACTCGCATAGAATCTGACTGAGATTTGAACTCGAATTCAATGTCAACTGAAGAGTGTTGTGTGTGCAAACGGGGAACAAAGCAAAAAGGGGATTCAAAATCTCTAAACTCAAAGCTCTCTTTATATGGCATAAGCATGATTTATATTTCCTTTTTTTTTTTTTTTTGTTTTCACAATGTTTTGCATATTGCAAACTAATTAACACTTGAAAAACAGTCGAGCTGTATGTATACTCGTAAATAGTATTTAAGCAGATTTCTTTGAATATCGAAAGAGAAAAGGGTTTGGAGACAGTTAGTGAAAGGGAGAGTACGAATTCAAATAGAGAATATTTACTTATAAAATGTGACGTGTAATTCTCGTATTAAAAAAAAAAAAAAGAAATTATATATGTATTTATTATTGGCAGAACAAATCATCTTTCAGCTTATAGAGTATGGGTAATGCTCAAATAGACACTAAGCTCGTTATATATCTGCTCTGTATATAAATTTTAGTTTTTAAGTTTACACTAGCTCATAAATCGCACTGAGTTTTGGTATGGTTTTAACGTTTAATGCCCTATTTTATATCCTCTTAATTTTTATGAAGATCGATGTTATTCGAAAATTTTGTAGAAAGAAGCAGCAAAGGTTCAAAATCAGTCCGCAATTGTTTAGTTTTTATTAGAATATCCTTAAGGGTTCGAACTGTTTAACTCGCAAATTCGTGTTGGAGCTATTTACAGGGTATTTGATATGCGAGCTGCCTCAGTGTTTGTTTGCTACACAGCTGATTTTGCTAATTTAATATTTTAGTTTCGGCCTGACAATTATTTGTCGTTTTCGATTTTCTGTTTTCTATTGTCGGATTTTGTTTTGTTCTCATTTTCGTAGGTTTTTTTTTTTTTTTTTTGAAATTTATTTTTTTTTGCTGTGTTTTTTATTTTATTTTTTTTACCTGTTGCTGTAATTCTCAAGTTCGCGTTGCACTTTGTGTCTTTCCGCTTTTGTTTTTATTTCGCGATTCTTTTGAGACAATTTTATAAATTTCGCATGCAACTTTAAAGTGATTGTATTTTTTGTTTGTTTGTTTGTTTAAATATGAGTTTTGTTGTGCCTGCAGTCACTTGTATGAAGTTAAACTAATTATAAGTATATAGATTTAATTATAATTCGTAAAATTGTGCTATGTCTGCGTTAAACTGTTGTGTCAGCTGTGCAGCAAGTGTTTGTTATGATTATTGTATTTAACAATTGTTGCAATAGTTCTTGCTGATGTTGTTGTTGTCACTGTTGTTGTTGTTAGTTTGGCTTGCAGCTTGAATTTAACTTGCGACCACATTAATAACTTTCAATTTGTTGCCGTCGGCTCAACAAATCGCATTTGCCAAACTCAAAAAATCAAAACATAAACACGATCAAAAAATAATGTAAATGCGTTCTTCCGATTCGTTTATTCTATTTTATTTTATTTAACTTTTTTGTTTGTATCGTTTTCTTCGTCTAATTGTTATTGTAATTGTTATGATTTGTATTTGTTTATTTGTGAATACTTGTATTTGGTTAACGGGAGCGATCTCGTTAAACGTTCGAACGCGTCAAACAGTGGAAAGTATCTGAGACGCGTTACGCGCGCGCTTTTAAATACAAGCAAGCCATACAAAAACGAAAAAAAAAATACAAAAAAAAAACAATCTGAGCCGGGAGCGAATGTGAAGTAAGCATCAATATCAACAATAACAATAACAACAATAATACACCAATACCAATTCTCACACACCAACACATTGGCGACAGCGAAACGAAATGGCAATGGAACACAAGCGACTCGTCGTTTAACTAACTGCTGATAAGCGCAGTCGTCGTTGATCACCGTTGACCGATTGCACGACACGACGCCTCTGTCGCTTTTTTTTTGCCCCTTATTTTGTTGCCTAGTTATGCGAGGCGCGATATCGTGATATTGAAATGCGATGTTGCCAAACTTCACATTTAATACTGCAACTGCAACTGAGAAGTAGGTACTGTAATCATTATAAGCTTTATTAAAAAACTCAAGAAATCCTCATTATTCTATAAGTTTTATTATTTTACTTATGATTACATTTAAGTTTATTAATAAAACTCACAAACAATCATTATTTTTGAATTAGAAGAGGTTTTTTTTGACTTATTCTAAGGAATATAAAGAAAACTTTTATATATTCCTAGTCAAAATAGCAACTCGAATTTTATTTTTAATCAAAAAAATAAAACTCAGGAAATAATCATGTTCATTATAATGATGATAATTATTTCATAATTAAAATAATAAAAACCATAAAGTTTAAGATCATCATTAAAGAAAAATTTTGATATATTTCATGTTTTTTTACAGTTACTAGAAGTGAATAATTTTTTCAATTGAAAAAATCTAAATTATCATTATTTTCATAATGTCGCTGCTGAGAAGTTTGGCAACATCGCATTCAGTACTGTATTCCATACAAATCTTTGTTATACAAGTATTAAAGATTCTTTTTTCATTTAAAAATGTAAAACAATTAACCATTTTAATATAACTTGTATTCAATTTGAAGCCATAAAGTGTTGAGTTATATTTATGAAATATACATAGATTGATTTCTTGTAGCCAATTCGGGATAAGAGATATTTTTCTTTTAGCTTATATGCTGAAAGTTGCTGTGCTCAATAACTTGATATATATATATATATTTTTTATATATATTTTAGTCGAAGTAGAATACTTGAAATGCATAAATTAATTTCGGTGTTCTATTTTATGTTATCGCGATTTCTTAGATCATAATCAGAGATGACGTATAAACGTTGTAAATGAACTGCTGCTTAATTAATATTCGAAATGTGAGCGCGAAAAAGATTTGTAATGCAAATGAATTGTTCATAGATAACAACAATAACAAGAGTATACAAAATGGGCGGTTCAAGTGGATGCTGTTGCAACTGTACCACACACACACACACACACACACACATATTTTTGCATTCTTTTGTTAATGATATTGTTATTATTATTATTATTGTTGTTGTTATGTTCGTCTCTGGACATTGAGTTCTGTCTGCTCTGTCTCTGTCTCTTTCCGGGGTCCGTTGAGACAACAAATAGAATGCTGATAAGTCCGAGCATTGTTATTGAACATCGTGAAATGAAGAAGGGTAAGGGTAAGGGGAATAAGAATCGAAATGGGTTGGTACAATGATCTTGACACTTGATTTGTTTCTTAATAATATAGAATTCGACTGAAGAACTGTTTTAGATTTTTTTATTGACAATTGAATAGATATTGCACAACTTTAGCCAAAGAGAGACAGAGAGAGAGAGAAAGAGAGAGAGAGAGAGAGAACGAGAGAGGAGAGGAGCGATGAGCAGAGAGAATCCCGCATTTCGAAACGTCAACAAATTAAAGCGAATATATGAAACAATTAACGACTTAACTGATCAAAGAATAAGTATATACACAAATATTCATATAATCGGCATTATTATTCACATATATATAAATATATATATATATATATATTGTTGATGCTATTATTATTATATAGATGCACATTAATATTTTATACAAAGCGATTATATTGATACACTTTTAATCGATGCTGAATTGAGCTCGTGTGCCCGAACCATGTGACTCAGTGTATCAGCTCTCAGGAGAACGGGATGATACTTGAACTTTTAATACATAGTAAGCTGTCTTCCCTCGGATGGCGACTTAATTATAAGTCACTCGATAGAATTTGTTTGCCTTATTAACACTGTTTATTTTATTAATTGATGTTTTTTTTTTTTTTTAATTTTTCGAATATTGGGTTTTAATACCCTTTAAGAGGTCGTTAGGGGCAAGAGCCTGAAAGCAGCTGTGACGGTTTAAGCTTGTCATTGTTCCTTCTTTGGGAGAATGTTGAACCCAAGTTGAAAGGATTTAAATTTGACTTATATGATTCTGATATGATTCACTGGAAAATTGAGTTTTTTAAAGAAAAAATTTCTAAGTTGATTATTGATTGACCAAATTTAATAGGCTATCAAAGGAAAAATTAAGTTCTTATATAAAAGACTTTGTAGATATATTAATATTGAATAAACAATACCTTCATAAACGTGTTTTAGTCGTTACCTTAGTGAGTTTTAATAAAATCGATCATCTTATAACTTTCACAGAATTATTATTTTTACAAAATTTTAAATAAATAAAATTTAAGAATTATAGAAAGGGTATTTAAACATCATTATACCACTAGATAGACAGCATTTTTTAAACAACAAATATAACAAATTGTGACTCAACAGACAGCTGTGCGTTTTGTTTTTATAAATTTTTGAATATTTGACACATTAAATAAAGTTCTCTGTGACGTCAACTCGAATGTGGTACCGTATAGAATATGTTTTCAGTATTTAATAGCCACGCGTGTTCTTCTTTTCATTTTGCTCTTTTTTTTTTAATATTTGGATATATTTTTATGTCAAATAGATTTATGTAGAGCATTGCTAACTATTGAAAATGAAAATGAAATTTTTCCGTGAAAAAAATAATTAAAATTGCGATAGATATAACAAGGTTCTTACATATCTTAAGAGTAGTTCTATGGAACGTGCTTAACATCTGGAAACGTTAAACTCTAGTGTACTACATAAGCTCTGCTTGTGGAGCGCAAAAAGACTTTTACATAATACAAACCACTTTATAGCAATATAGCAATCTATTGAAAGACGTGTCTTCTCTTCACTTTTCACTGTACGAGCTTACATTGTTGCTGCTTTTGTTGTGGTTATGTGGGCATAATTAAGTTAATTAGTATCTCAAATGCTTAGAATTGGTTAAAAATAAACAACAACAAAACAAAGGCAACAAAATTCACAAAATACAATTGTCTAGCGATTGTCAACGTTGTTCAAAAATGTTTAATAATTATTTCAGTTGTGGTTTTGTTATTTCACCTGATTGACAACGTTATTATGAAAATTGAATAAAGAAACAATAGAACAAAAAAAAAAAAACAAGCATATGTACTATTCTAATTGCCAGAGCATGAGCCTCTAGATACCCTGTACTCATCTTCGAAATATGTTCGAGTTGAATTTTCCAAACAAATTGAACGCAAATCGAAAAAAAATTGTATGCTGATGAAAAAATATAAATAGACAGATACCCTTTACTCGCATATCATTTAAATCAACAGCATTAATAAATATTATCAAAATCTTTGCATTATGAGTTAAAATTTAAAGAAAATGTATATAACAAATGTAAGACAGTAATATTAAATAATATATTAATATTAAGCTAAATCTTATTTTTAAGTCATTTCAAAAATATAAAGGGTATAAAAATATCCTGCTGAAATGACCAAAAAATCATTGATATCAAATGTTGTTATGATTCTATTTCATATTCTTTTTTTTTTTTTTGCATATCTTGTGCAATTTTGTTGTCGATAAGGGAATTATCAACGTATGGTTGTTGTCTAGGCTGTGGTTGTTGCATGCGCTTAACGATCGTCTTGGAATCTTTTGTTTGTTTTTGTTGTCGATGGTTTCTTATTTTTTTGGGGCGTTTTTATATTGCAGCGCACTCATTAAAAAAATTGAAAACAAAAAAAAAACCATAACAAAATAACAATAACTCGTAAACAATAACAACAATGGGAAAAAATGCTCTGCATTTGTATCTGTATCTGTAGCTGCAGATATATCCGTATCTGCAGCTGAACATATTGTATCTTTTGCTGAAGAATTTAGCAGCGTGCGCATTAAAAGATTCATCCAAAACTCGTTTGAATCGGTTTTCGTTAGTTCTTTCGGTTAGGCCGACTCTCAATTGACCACGCCCTTTTTCGGGCGCCCTTTTAAATCGCCTTCTCTTTAATGTTCTGCTCATTGTTTGTTTGTTTTTATTATATTTTTTGTTCTTTCTTTTCCAAAGTATTTTTCTTTCAATTTCGATTCGTTCCGTTTTCTGCGCAAACATTTCAATTAATTGTTCAATTAATTGAAAACAATGTGCGAAACGAAAACAAAACTCAAGCTAAATGCTCAAAAAATTGTATCTCAAATGTTTAAGAGAAAAACAAAAATGAATCGAAAATGTAATTGAAATTTAAGTGGGAATGGGAATTTGAATTGAAATTGAAATTGGGTAAACAACAACAACAATAACAACAAAATATGTATATTCATTGATTGGGCAATAATGTTTTTTAGGCTTCCAAAAGTCCTAAGTAAATAAATACATGAGTAATGTTCACTGAATGGTGAAATATTGAGCATCATTCATAAACAGATCACCGATCGAGATCGAGACTGACTCAACAGTCTAAAAACAATGTATGCATGTTATAGTGTGAGAGATAGGGCGACAAATGACTATAGTTTGTTATTTATGATAAACTTTACTGATCACTGAGGATCAATCAAATTATCTGATATGTCATGGTTCTAGTTAGAATCTTAAGAATTCTTACAATTTGCCGATCCTTAAATATATGGGCATTTCCACAGAAAGGTCCACCGCGGCCAAAAACGTAAAATTGATCAAAAACTCACATCTTGTGAAATTTTTTTGGAGAAACATTTTCAAATTACTTGTTTAATCATTTTATACATTAATTAGTTCACTAGTCTGACCATACCAGCTGCCTCTTTGAATAAATTACGTTTTTCCGTATTTTTGCCTGTTTTGCCAAAAGTTGACTTTCAAAATGGAGTGTTTGTATTATACAGATTTTTTGACGATATCTATCTTTTAGGAACTTAAAATTTATGAAAATGCAAAGAAAACACTTCAATTCTAGTAATACAGCTTCTTAATGACTTAAATAGTTAAAATGTATTTCATACGAAGTAAACAAACAACATAAAAATTATGATGAAAGAAAATGTAGCGTGCGACACGTAGCGTGCGACACAATGGGTTTACGGCTTTTCTAAAAATCCGTAAACATTATTAAGACCAAACGATCGGTTTTTGTCTTCTAATATTCTTAACTTTCTTTAGGATATTAACTTTCATAGGGTTCATTTTGCATAATTCGCTAAAAATTGAGTTTGAAATGAAAATTTTGAAACTAACTTCCACTTTGTGTAGCGTGCGACACGTCACAATTTTATCAATTATTTTCAAAACAGTGACTCCAGTGAAATTGAACCTTATTCCCTCCGAAAGTACTCTCAATTCACTCTAAACAAATAACAAAAGTTTACGGTAAATCTTTAAAAAAGCCCCCCAAAAATTGATTTTCATTAGCTAAAATCGTGCGAATGTAGCGTGCGACACGTGGGATTTGCCCATATGTTTGATTACTGTAAGTACAAACAGTTAGTAGTCGATTTTTATAAAATCTGTTGCTACTCAGAAGAAACTGATATTCTATACTGATTACTCATCATATATGACGCATATCAGCATTTTTAACAAGTACAATTTTACTTGAAGCAAAGATTAGCTAAGGATCTTTTACATCATTTTCAGGATATTCCTTCTATGTGGACGAAATTCTCAATTGATCACTTTTAGAAATCCTATAGTCAAATATATACTTAAAGCTTCGTTTTAAATGTGATCTTTGATGATGTTTTGAATATTTTGAAGAGACTTTAAGGTTATGCCTTAAGAGTACTTCGAAAAGATTCTCTGATAAGAATCTTTCTGAGATCGGTTGGAATAGGTTGCTATGGGATTTTGTAAGCTACTCTTCTGGTAATTTCTTAAAAATACCTCATAAGATATTCTCAATTGATCACTTTATCCCTGTGTGCTGGTCTGACAATAACTCAAGAAATTTTGGTTGATTGTCGACAGTGTTTAACATTTTGTTGTTTTCATTTTATTTTCGTTTTCGCTTTCGTTTTCACTTATGTCGCATAATTTACCGACAATTTATTTTGCATAATTAATTTTTCATGCATTATGCATTTGATTTCGAGGTTGGTTTTTAATGCAAAGCTAAAAAAGGACGCCAATGCTTTATATGTCGCAAAGAATTAAATTAATTTAAAAAAAAAAACGTAAAAAAAGAACCGAATAAAATATGGTATAATGTCTCCGGGAAAAGTGTTTTTTATTTTTTATTTTGTTATCTGGTATTGCATTTAGGATATTGTAACGAATTCGAAATGTCTTGTTTTTGTAATAACTATTTTTAGTTAAACAGGAAGATGCGCGTCGCGTTTTATTTTATTCGGTTGATCGAATATCGTGATATTGAATGATCGTAGTGTATAGTGAAGTTGTTGTGTGTGTATCCTTTATCCTGATGGATTTTGGGTGTGTTGAATGTGGAAAAGGATCTTGTCTTGATCAGTGTGTACGAACCTACTGCTTGTTGTTGATCTTAACGATCTGTTGTCTGGCGATTTCGCAAATTTATGGCTCTTTCTGCCTTCCGGACCTGATTGGTTATGTAGCACGTGAACGTTACACAGCGGATAGTTTTAACGGTACTCTGGTTTTTGGGTTATAGAAATCGGATCACTAGATGGAGAGCTCCACGCAGCTCCAAAAGCGATGGGACAATGCGTTCAGTTTGGCGCCGGGGCAACGTTTTTATAATCGCTGGCGGCCTCCCTTGACCAATGCCTCTTACTCTCTCTCTCTCTCACTCTTCCTCTTTTTCATTTTTTTCTTTCTCTCCGTAGATGCGTTGCAGCCTCTTCGTTTGCGTCTTCTTCGTCGGCGAGTCCATGTTTGTTGACTGTCATCGTTTCATTATTTTCTCTACCTCTCTCTCTCTCTCTCTCTCTCTCTGTTTTTCTCTATGTGCGCTCTTGCAGTTGTTGCCTTTAGCCTCAAGTTCTATTGACGTTATCTCGGGATCGAGCCGAACGTCTTCGTCATCGTCTTCGCTTCTGTCGGAAGCTGCAAAGAATCTCCGACAACAACTGATGCTTATCACTGGGGCTCGTGCTTATCTCCTCGGAACCGAGAAACACACACACACACACATAAAGTGGTAAAAAAAAGTGTACAAAAAAGTCAACGTCAATGTTCGTGGGACAAGTGGTTGGGGGTGAGCTTTTTTTTTGTTTGCGCGTCAACAATATCCAGGCATAACAGAAATAGCTCTATATATATATATATATTTAAAAAAAAATATATAACATAAGTATGTACCATACATATACACATATAAACTCGTACTGCATCTGTATCTGTATATTTGTATCTGTATATTTTACTCTCTGCCTGTCTTGGACGATATTTGCGTGCTGATAGCTGTTCATGACCAACAAAACACCCACCACATACCCACCTCCCACCCACACACTCCCCGGTATTGCCCACTAGACCGACCGTCTGTCGCACTGTCTCACTGCCTCACTAACTGACTTCTGCCTACTGTCTACTGTCTACGGCGTGCAGCGGCAAAAGATCTACGTAATTGTATTTTTTTTCACAAAATGTTGTATGCTGCAAAAGTTTTTATTATACCCGTTACTTAAATATAATAGGATATATTGTGTTCGTTGGAATGTATGTAACAGGGAGAAGGAGGCATCTCCGACCCTATAAAGTATATATATTCTTGATCAGCATCAACAGCCGAGTCGATATAGTCATGTCTGTCCGTCTGTCTGTCTATCTGTCTGTCTGTCTGTCTGTCTGTCTGTCTGTCTGTCTGTCTGTCTGTCTGTCTGTCTGTCTGTCTGTCTGTCTGTCTGTCCGTCTGTCTGTCTGTCTGTCTGTCTGTCTGTCTGTCTGTCTGTCTGTCTGTCTGTCTGTCTGTCTGTCTGTCTGTCTGTCTGTCTGTCTGTCTGTCTGTCTGTCTGTCTGTCTGTCTGTCTGTCCGTCTGTCTGTCTGTCTGTCTGTCTGTCTGTCTGTCTGTCTGTTTGTCTGTCTGTCTGTCTGTCCGTCCGTCTGAGTGAGCGCCTAGATCTCAGAGACCATAAGAGATACAAATACCACAGACATACTCACAGCCTCCATAGGCGTTGGAGCAGGTCAAGATTGTTTTAAATTTTTGACATGCCCCCTTCCGACCCCGGAAATCGCGAAAAACTGTCTGATCGGATCTCAGAGACTAAAAGAGATAGCGTAACCAAATTTGGCATACAGATTTCTGTATACCCCACGCAGATCAAGTTTTTTTCAAAATTAATCCACGCCCAACACCGCCCCCGCAAATCACGAAAAACCTCCACACCCGCAGTTTCTAAGATAATACAGTTTTAATGGTAATTAGCGTTATCTAGTAATATTATCTTTTATCCCACTGATTCGCATCAGGATCGAACTGAACGGCAGTTATGGCGATTTAATGTTTTCAAAGTAATCCAAGTAATTTCATTAAAGTCCTTTTATATGTTTTGAAGTAAGTAACGGGTATCATATTGTCGGGATCTCGACTATTGCCATTCCCACTTGTTTTTTTTTTTCTCATAACACGACAAGTGACATACTGAAAATGAGAGGGCAGAAGGGGGTGTTTTGGTCGTTTCTAATGAAATGGAAACTAAATCGAGCATGCCAAGTTCAATAGTAATGCCAAGTGCACATTAATTCTACATTTTATTGCAATTGATCACTCAAAACGTAGTAAAAACGAACATTTTCACATTCGAAGTAATCATTCGGAGTTACCTTAAGCTTATTAGATACTACATCACTTGAACAATTTCCATTAATCATAGAAAAATGTGTGTAAAAGCTACATATCTACAATTCGGAGTAAGCATTCGGAGTAGAGATAAAAACATATTCACATATTCATAATTCAGCAAAGTTGCAAATTTAGAGTTTCTTATTTAAAATTATTTAATTTTTTTTATTATTAGGCAAATTTTACAACTGGTAAATACATAAAAATGGCATTTTTACAATTCGGCTTCTTCATTCGGAGTTCTTTTCAGCACATTGTATACCTTGTTTTCATAATTTTTAACGACAACTTTTTGGTTCTATTATTGTATGCTTAATATAATCTGTTATGCTTTATTACGTTACTAACTCAAGTAGAATTTACAATTTTATAGGCGTCATATACATTTTCACAGATAATTATCTAAAACGTGTTAATTATGTGCAATATTTTCGAAAGAATTTATTTATTCATAGTGTTACTCATAGTGTAATTCGTTCCGACATCTTCGCGAATTTTCTACATAATAATTCGATGTTTCGGATTGGTTTATAAAATTAAAGTAATACATTTCGGAGATATGGTTTTTTCTCCTAAAATTGCTAAATATTTTGGAAAAGCGACATAATTAACTATACAGACATTTTTTAATGTTTATTACCAATTCGGAGTTGTAATATCAGACATTAAATAAACATATAAAATAGATATAAGATTTTCTTACTAATTACAGGATTACTGAAATAATTTTCAAAGTTTTTCATCGATTCGATAAAAGTAAAAAAATCATTGATCTGTCTCTATTTCGGAATGTTAAGGCCAACTTCGAATAGTTTCAGAAAAAAATCGCATTGCAAATCTGTGTGGCAAATAAATGTAGAATGATTCTGAAAAATAATCATATTCAAAAGAATTCGGATAGCAAAGAGTTGTTTATATTTATCCACAGTCAGCTGTCAACGCCGAGGCAACGGCAAACAATTGCCGGCCGAGTATTCCGTATTCCGTATTCCATATTCCGTATTTCGTATTCCGGACTGATGACAGTTGCTGTCAACCCTGCACCCTCGTGACCAGGTCTGACTAAGCTGTCAGGGCTGCCAGTCTGTCCACGGCCCTGTCCGTGTCCTTTGACTGACACAATTTTCCCTGCTCAATGTCGGATAAACAACGTTCGAAAGTTGCCGAATAATATCTCGTATCTTTCACAAACTTGTACAATGTACAAACAATGTTTGCATAGCTCAAGATATCGTCTTATTTTTCTCATATGGTAGTTGTCTGCGTGTATTATTATTATCGTCTATATGACTACTTATTTGACTCCAGAGTCTGACGTCAGTCCAATATACACAATTTGTATATATGTTTTATGACGCTGCGGCTTATAATTTTGTTGATGTTGTTTTGTGGCTTGTGCCACTGATGAATTATGGCCCGGATAGTATTACCCGTATTATATCAGCAGCACACGGGACAACAGACCAAACAAAAAGTAAAGAATACAATCTGTTTATCTGATAAATAGATAATCAAATAGTTGTGATCCTCAACCACGTGAACCATTAAGACCCCCAAAACTTTGCCTCAGACTAAGCTTAGACTTTAGACACTGATCCTAAACCCTTCCTAATTAGCAGTACTTAATATAATTGATCAGCTATTGATCAATTCGTCTAAAAAAAAAAAGCAAAGCCATCTCAGCAATTGATCAGTTATGGATCTTCAAGAAGAAAATGAAAAATTAAAGGATAAAAGATAAGTATTAACCTTAAGCATAGCTTAGACTTGAACAATCCACTCTGAACCCAACTCACAATCAATAAATATATTCGTATTGATCATAAATATTAATCAGTTTCAACTGATTGTCAATGTAATCTCAGCAATTGATCAGCTACTGATCTTGAAGAAATGAAGAAGAAGCTACGCTATGATCACTTCCTTTATGATCATAAGTGGATTTTAAAACCAAACATCTCGAGGTATGTCAGTTTTCTGTAGCGTCTGAACTTATACTTGAAGCATTTGACTTTATGATCATCAAGAGATCAGAAGAACAGTAGATCATAAAATACTTATTTGATTGTATCACGTGAAGCTTTGTGGAGCATCTATTTGAGTAAGTTTTGGGAAAGAAGACTTTAATCTCTGTGGGGAATTAACAACCGAGCAATAGGTAAAAATAGCATATCTTTTGCTTTATGAAGTGTCATTGTCAGATCATAAGAACGTGAGATCATAATGTACTTCTTTAAATGCTCATTGACATTTTTTTTTAATGCTTATTAGCCGAAATTTTGTCTGAGCTCTTGAACAAAAATTCACTACCGATCTTAAGACTCGTTCTTCTTCGCCTGGATTTTCGACATCAGTTTTTGCCAAATCATGGTAAATATAGACAAGTTACTTTATGATCTGCTATTTAGTGATCATATGGTTATAAAGTTTTTATTTCCATGTCCATTGACGTCACGTGAATTATAAAAAACAGTTATTTTGGGAAAACGTTTTTTTGAAAATAGAGCTGAGTACTAAGTTTAGCTAACGATCCGTCTGAAAGCATAAAATAATCACATGTTTTGATATATCATCAAAAAAGGTCTTTTGTACTATCTAAGAATTGGTACTGAAACTTGAAACTAAACAGTAAAGTTCTGGTAGTTAGAAACTGGAAACTAGCAGTTGCAAATATAGAAATTCAAGAACCAGGAAATTCAATTTAGAACTTTCAACTGAAGTACTAGCAATTATTATTTAGAAACTAGGAACTACGAATCTATAACTGAGGAAATACAATTTGGAAACTGAATGCTGACTCAAAATAAGGTTTGTTGTTTGCTTCTTAAATGGACTCAATCAAACTGAGACTGCATTATTAATGATACATTCTCAATAACAATTGAGGCAAGGGAATATTGTGAGTATATGCGAATATATGTACAATCGATCGAGTATATTCTTGAATATCTGCAAAGATATTCGCACTCATGTCGTCTGGCAATTTCTCAATTCAATTCATTTCATTTCGGTACAAAAACCGCATAACGATGACTAATTCATTTGGAGCCTTAAGCAGAAATCAATTCCCATAGCCTCCTATCTCTTTCCCTCTCTCTCTCTCTCTCTCTCTTTCTGCCCTTAGTGGAAATGCGGCAGCAACTGGTTTAAACCGATGACAATCAGTCCATGAACCTTTCGACAACGTCATCAGTTGGAACGGTAACTGGCAACTGGGCGTTGTTATGCTTCAATTGATCACTAAATAGGGCCCAGGCCAGATTGACTGACCGACTGACTGATCGACTGACTGAGGAGCGAATCTCACTACATTTAAAAAAAATAATGCATTGTTTATGATTGTCGTTTTTTTGTCGTTGCAGAAACTATACAAACAAATACTCCTTAGATAATACATTTTTAAAGAATGTTTAAGCAAATGTGTGTGTATATCAAATATAGAAAGATATGAAGGCTATTACAGTATTTCAAAAGAAATTACATGCAAATTACCAATAAACTTATAATTAATGTCACTATATTTTTAACCCTCTATCGCATATAGTGCCATATATGGCTTTTCATTTTTAACGAAATTTATTTTATCTTAAATGATATCTAAGCAAAGTGAATTATTATTGGCAATTATATTTGCACTATTTTCTATTGGAAACAAATTTCAAAATAATTCTAATTTAGCTTTATTTCGTGTTTTTATGTAATTTGTCTAGGCTTCCCTCGTGAACGAAAATGAATTTAATGAACAATAAATTTTCGAAAAAAGTTTTCACAACAAAAAACAATTTATTTTGTTGAAGAGTTATTTTTGTCTAAAAGAAAATAGAGTTATCTTTTATAAAAACTTATAATTTGACTATAATTAAGCCTTATATTTATTATTTTAAGCAAAAACTGAAAAAGCCAAAATTCTTTTTTTCCTAAACTTTTAACCCAAAGTAAAATTTTGTTCAAATATTCCTTAATTTATTCCAAATACACAAAAAAATATGCATAGAATAAATGTTTTTCTCTGGGGCATGCAGTAGAGGGTTAAGCCAGTTGCTTGAAGTTCTCGAAGGATTCTGAATTGATGTTTTTGGAACTTATACTAACAGAAGTGTTTCAGCCTTCAAGGTTGTTGAAAGAATTTCAAATGATATTCAAAGAAATTTTTAAATGCATTTTTAATGAGACTTAATTACTTATTTCAATGCTTCAATATCAACACAGAAAAAAAAATCGGCGATTCCGGGATATAATAAATGCAATTCCATATCAGAAGTAACAACCGATAATCCTAAATTTTCGTAAGACAAATGCCATAAACTTTTTAGTGTTGCTAAGATATAAGATATAAGATATAGATATAAGATATAGTCAAAAAAAAAAGAACCTTTGATTACTCAAGAGTCGCATTCAAAAGTGACTTAAAGAAGAAGAAAGATATCATCTAAAATTAATCTGATTTACTAGATAATTATATAGTTTATTGCGCTTGATGAATAAATAATATGTATTTAAATACCAGTTATTTATGTAATATATGTAGAAACTATCGGATAGGGTATTACGCTGTAAAACTCGTAACTAGATCGTGTACCGCAAGGTATAAACAATAACAACAACAACTAATAAAAAAGAATAAAGCAATAACAATATCACAATTGTCACATGTCGCTGTAGCTTGTTTTTTTTATTATTCTTATTTGTTCAGTTTTTTCTTCTTCTTTTTTTTTGTTTTTGCTTTGTTTTCGTTTTATGCAAATAAGATTTCGCATTTAGTTAGTGTTATTATTTTTTTTTTAATTTCGTATTCGCATTCGCGATTTGATTTAAAATGTTTACTACTCATTTTGTTTATCTGCAGGGCGCTACTAATTCCGTTTCTATATCTTCTATCTAAAAACGAATTGGTGCTGTCATAGACATCAGTTAAATAGTTAGTTAACTATGTAACTAAAAGACCTCGGTAGGAATATTCGCATTATTATTATACAATGCTAACTGACGACTACTGATTAAACAAGCCTAAACACGAGTCTCCACTTTTCAAAGGGTGCCCATAAAGATCTATGGTGTATAGTACATACATATATATAATGCAACTGCATTTCACTAGAATCTGCGTAATAAGTGTTTGTTAATAATATAATAATTATCTATAGTATCTCTATAAAATGACAACACGAGTGTTTGCCTTTTATTCATTTCCCTAATTTTTGTATTATGACGAATAAACATTTTTGTATGTCTATTTTTATTGTTTGCTGTGATGATTTAGTGGTTTATTTAAGAGTTAAGGACTAAGTCTTTATATCAGTAAAAGAGTGGATATATATGCATATATCTTATATCGAAGGTTATACACTTACAAAGTATTGCAAGTTGAAACTAGAGAGTCAAACTGAAACAAATTTAGTAGTTTCGATTTAGAGTTTCAGTAGAGGTTCCGGTATTATTCCCTGGCTGAAACATAATTAAAAGTATAACAGATTTTATCAAAGAATTAATTGTTTTACTGTTTTAACTCTTTACTTTTTTTTAAGCCATGAAAAAATTGCTTAAGTCCTGAGCACTATTTAAAATCGATAATAAATTCGATAAGTTTGAATTGGTACATTTCATGAAAATAGGTTGCTAACTATTTAAACACATTACGCATACGCCACCGCAACAAATATTATGATAGATACCTGAGTTTAAAAATACATATATTAGTTTTGATGAAGGGTTTACAGAATAATTTGTTGTTACTCTTTGAGCTCTTTACTTTTATCTTAAAACCATGAATAAATTGCTGAAGAACTAATCACTATTCGACAAGTTTCGACTGGTTCTAATCAGGCAAATCGTTTGTTAACCATTTAAACATATTACGCATACGCCACCGCATCGAATATTATGATAGATACCTGAGTTTACCTTAATGCTGTGGCTTTCTTTTGTGTTTCAATTCATCAATGGCTTTGGCAAAAGCTCATCAAGGTGTCAGAAAAGAATCATACGAATGTGGCATAAACAAATAAATTAATTTACATTGGCATCAGCTAATTTGATAGCGAGGGCTACTCGGTCTTTTTCTTTGCTGCTCTTTTTTTTTATGATGTGCTAAAAGAAATAATTCGCCTGTGCCTCTAATAGGGTTGGGGGATCTGTGTTAAGCTAATGTAATTATGCAGCTAATTGCACAATTAACGACCACACAATGTGACTGGAAAAGTCGTCAGAGTCTCTGCAATGTACATACATATATTCTGTAAATATATATATATGCATAGGCATGGCTGAAGGGCATTGCAAGTCTACACAGAGAAAAAGAGAGAATAAGAGAGAGAGAGAGGGAGAAAGAGGGAGGGAGGAGATACGTGTTCTCGTTAAATTCAGTCTCGCAGTCTGATTCGTACCAATTAAAAGCGGTTCGAACCAAACAATATATGAAATAAGTATGACGACAACGGTGCGTATACGTGTTGCCAATAAACGCAACAGTCTGCTGTGCTGGGAAGGCAAATTGGTGAGGGGTGTAGTTGTTTCGCCTACGCGGCAAGAATCGAGTAAAAGTTTGGCAAAGCAACACAAAAAATAAAAAAAAGACCATCATACATATTCATAAATAAATAAACTCGAAGGAAAGTGACAAAACAGCATTGAACTTGAAAGAATTTGAAAACGAAAGAATACAAAATTCCGAATTCGTACAATAAAGTCAGCTGAAAGACTAGTGAATACCCTGTATATGCAAACATGCTGCTAATCAATTTAATTTCCATTCATCTCACTTCCGAGTGTTACCCCGATTTCAATAATCAACTGTTGAAAATATCGTTCAATTCGAATATTCATTAAGAAAGTTGCGAATTTCTAAAAAAAAAAACTATTAATTTAAATATTGTATTTCTGATACTGCCTGCCCAAAGTACAGGGTATTTCAAAATTAAAACTTACTTTGCTGCCAAGTGAAGAAAATTGCAATTGTTTGCTCGTGTTTGTCGCTTGATTTTTATTTTAATCTTAAAAAATAAAAATAAATTAAAAATTGTACAATGTGCAATGACAAGTGCAGTAATCACCCCTACCAATCCAATTCAATAACCCAACCCAATCAGCCCGCACTTCCCCTTGCAATCCACATTCTACATTCCACAAGCTGAGCGAACACAACGCAACACATCATATAAATCGTCATATCTGAAGGTAAATATTTTGATTTCAAAGCAAGTGAATTTATGAGCATTTAATTTGTCATTTGCAAATGCGCACTAAACTGATTTAATTGCATGCCCAAGGGGAAGAGTTAGGAGCGGGTTAGAGGCGTGGCAATTGGCTTTTTTTTATGCATTTTTATGTAAAGCAACTCACCCGCTAATAGAGCTCGTCGTAATTACTTGCATATTAATTCAGTGTATCATCGAGTCAATAGAAATAAACAAACAAAAAATGACAACGAGTAACATGGCAAGTATACTCGACTAGCACTTACCCTGTAGCAATCAAGGCCAAATTTTGTTAAAGGTTCGGTTCGGCGGTTTGAACCATAGAGCAAGAAATCGGTTCGGTTTGCGAATTGGTTTGTAAACCCTCTGAACCCAAGGTTTGGGTTCGAACCTTGGTTGAATTTCATACAAAAATTCATTTTATTGTTATACATTTTGATCTAACAAAATATTTTTTTTAAGAAATCAAGTTTTGGTGATAATTTAAATTTATTTGAAGATTTAAATATGATTTAAAAATTAATCCAAAGTGTCAAATATTTGCGTAATTTTAGAAAAACATAAAATTAATGTAATAATTTTTTTATTGGAACCGAACCTTTTATTTTAGAAAGCGGTTCGGTTTAGGATCGGGTTCGCAAGGTAAATATTTTCAAGGGTTCGGCTCATAATCCGGCTCAGGCTACTGAACTGAACCGGTTCTACGAGGTTCGGTTCAGAACCGGTTTGCAGCCTTGGTAGTAACATCAAAGAATCTACTTTAGGCATATGGAATTCTACACGTCTGTACTACCCGAGAATATTCTTGATAGACAGGGTATAACAACATTAATTGTATAAGTTAGCGCTATAGTAAATTGCGCTTATTAATGCTGACCATTAATAAGGGAATTTCCCTGTAAAGCACACGTGTCAATGCCGGAATTCCTAGAAACTTTAATAACTTGCGGGATTCGGAGAATTTTTTTTCAAACTAAAACCCTTTTTTTGAAATCAAACATATTAACGAACCTTTTTACATTTTGGGAAAATTATTTTAAAGTACACTTTGAAAAAAAAACTGGGGAAGAACTGTTTGAAAAATGTTTTATAAAATATTCATCTTTTTATCTAAACAATTTTTAATTTATTTGTAAATAATTAGTTTAGTAGTTAAAAGCTGAAAAAAGGGGGTATTTTAAATTTTTGTTCAATTGTGTTTTAATTAATTATAAAATTTCATATGGAAAGTTTAAGCGTCTAACAACAAAATATATATATTATTTTTTTTAATACTATTTGTTTTTTTTTGAATACAACCAAAAAATTTGTTGTATTACAAACTCCCGATTAAACAAGAGGAAATGTTTCCACAGCTTTGTAAAATTCCTCCCCCAGATGTGGAGCATGATTCTTTGGATTTACCTCTCTTTATAACGCTTTCAAAATCGCTTTCTATGTCTTTCTTGTTCTTATTCTTACCTGAAATATTGATGGCACTGCCAATGTAGCGTTTGTTGTTTAATATAATTGTTATTGTTGTTATTATTGTTACAATTGTTGTTGTTATTGTGTTGGTTGTTGCTGCAGCTTTTTTGTGGGCGTGCTATTTTGTTATTGTAATTGAGCTTCAATGTTGCTTCCATTCAAATGTTGTAATTGATTTTAGTTGAAGATATTATGTTCTCTCTCTTTGCCGACTACTGATCCGCTCTGTTTATATTAATCATAAATTTTTGATAAAAAAAAAAGAAGAAGAACCTAATATGCCCAGACAAAGTGTAGAGTTAGGGTATAAGGGATGGTATTTGTATTTCAACTCGTACTTATTGAGATCTATAAACTTATTTAGCTGGCAATTATAATAAACACTTCTACTTACTTGATGTGAATCAATATAGATCTAAAGTATATAATCTAGTTGCTAGATTTGTAAACACAAGAAAAAATAACAACAAATAGAAAAGCACTTTTCGCACTGTTTCTTAATGTTCTTTTTTTTTTTTTTTCTTGCAGGCCTTTAATATATTCTGTTTTATTTAACAACAAAATATATGTATTTATATATCAGTTAGACTTATGTCAAGTATTAACACAATGTGTAGCACGTGAGGATATTTTTTTGCTTGATCAGCAAACGTTTAAAAGCTGAAACGTACGAAACTTACGTTGACAAACAAAATACCAACGAAAACTTAACGAACACAGGAGCGAACGAAACGAACAAAGGAGCGATCGAAACGAAATTAACGAACAATTTGAAACGTACAAACATAATATTTCCTTTTCGTGTTTTGTTGAGTTTCGGCTACAAAGTGCGTCTGTGGTTGGTATTTTTCCATTGGAAAATCACGCAAAAAAAATTGAGAAAGTGCCTCTAGAAACAACATAGAAAGAGCAACGGGCTAAGAGAGTGAGCGAGAGATGCATAGATAAAGCAAGAACGAGTGAGGAAATTTGTATACGAATTCTACATATATTGGGCACATTTAAACAGATTTGTATCTAGTTGATGTTTTGTTTTCTTTTTCGTGTATTTTCTATATTTCGGCAGTTTACGAATAATGCTTTTTTTTATTGATTCTTTACTTTGAATTTATCTTTCGATACACTCTACACGTTTGGGCTATATGGCCTGAAGATTGCTGGGATTATTTATCGATATTTTAACTTATTCCCTTTATCCTTATTCAATTAATTTTCAGTTAAGACGATGTTCTTAATTGCATAATATCTATAACTGCATGTAGTTCCTACTAAAAAACACCCGTTTAAACCGGTTTAACCAGTTTTTGCGAAAAACAACCCTGTCTGCCTAACTGCGTCAGAGAGCAGCAATCGAAGTGTCATCCAAAAATAGATCACATATCGAACCATTAATTCTATTATAAATAACAACAACAAAATCTCGCATACATACATAGATACTTAGAACAACATGTGTATGAGCGTGTCTTCTCATAAATATATAGTACTATATACAGATGCTCGGACATACCATAGACGACATCGGACATTGGACAATGGACGACTTCAAGTGGCCCAGTCCCAGTGTCGACTTTAGCCATATGCTTTCGATACCCTATCAAGAGGTATTTTGGTTTTAACTCTACGTGTAACACTTGATTGGAACGAAAACGAAGAGGGTTGATATTCTCAAAGGAACAGTGGAATTGAACAACAGCTAAGCTTAAAACGAAAATGTATGAAGTGGAATAGATATATATGTATATAAATAAGAGTGAGAGAGAGGTATAAATTGTTGCTGGCGGAACGAAATAGAATGAAATCAAATAGAAGAAGACGTAAATGTCACGAACTGACGTAATGTACATATGCATACGATATGATTTCCAAGAGAACTTGAACACACTTAGAAAAGAATGGAACAGAATGGAATTGAGCCAGCATAACACAATCCGTTTTATTCTTAATTAAATACAAAGGCAAACATTTCAGAGACTTCCGTATGATATTAAGAACAAATTTATATTAAATGGAATGAAATGGAATTGAAACACCACAAATGTTTTCAAAGTCTTAGCTGGCATTTTTAGAGAATATATAATCTTCGGCTATGCTTCTAACTGTAAATTTGTTTGCTAGTGCGTATGCTCGAAAAATGAGAATAATAAAAATAATATAAAAGAAAAAATAAACAAATAAATAACAACTTTTCGCAGACTGTTGAAAATTGTGCGAATGTGAAGTGACGTGGCAATTTTTTTTTTTATTATTATTTTTTTTTTTTGTTTGTTTTTCGGCTTCACGTTTTCACGTTTTGCGGAAATCGACGCCTGATTATCAAGTACTTATGTCTGTCTGTCTTTCAGTTCGTCTGTCAGTTATTCTCTACTTCTCTCTTTCTTTCTCTGTGCGCCTGTTGTTGAAGAGATTTATGCCGCAGGTGGAGGTCACTTGATGTCTATTGAGAGAGAGAAATATGATTGCAACAGATGCTGCTTAATTCGGTTGTGTCGTCTGGAATGAGCCAGAATCAACCAGAATCCAAAGGCATCTCTTAGTGGTTCAATGTTGACATTGATGACGCCTTTAACCCAGACAGATTGATATAACACATATGACTAAACACAAGTCAAATCATTGATGCATAAAGTTATATGTATATCTAAATATAAGATATGCCAACTGATGATCATCTCTTAGGATCTTAGATCTTACAGATCTGACGTCTAACTGAGTTATTCGATTTTAAAAACCTGTTCAAAGGCTTCGATATTTGCGTCATTGTCACGCTCTAAAGCCCATTTTCTCATAGTACATATAACTCGTTATCTATATATTAATAATATTCATATCCATATTTATTGTGCTTTCATTTAAATGTACAATAACAATAAACAATATTAATAACAAGTTTGCTTGCAAAAGTTTCCCAAGATTTCCAAGAATGTAAATTTTCTCGAAAAGAAATCAATTTCAATTTGAATATTAAATGCACAAAACACGACATTTTCCAAAGAGCTTCCCTATATACTATATATAAAATTCTATAAAAATACATATATGTATCTTGTTTAATTATAAAGATTATACTGATAACCTTGAGTAAAGATCTCACATTAATTTGTCGTTAAGGTTGTTAAGGGCCAATGAACTGACACACTCAGTATATATTTACGTTTATACGAAAATTACGCTATGGATAATGTCAACTAAAACAAATACCCTGTAAGCAGCAAATTTGTTTTAAAGACTTTTCTAGGCGATAATATATATCTCTATAACAATTTTTTACAAGGTTATCGACTAAATGATTGACAATGGGCTTTATTAAGAAACTTTATTATTGAAAAATACGTAAGTTTGAGAATCTGTGAAAACATATGAAAATATTTTTACTAGAGATTTTGGTGTTCAATTCAAACAATTTGGCAATCTGCTAATGAAATATATTACACAAATTTTTGATTTGACTGATAATTAAAATGGGCTATATGAAATATAATCTTACTTTCTGACAAAAGTCACTAAATTGTATGTTTTTCCAATTTACAAATTTTACATAACTACGTCCACAGGTGGAAATTGTAAAATCTTATCCTATGAGCAAATTTTTCTAGTTTTAAAAAAACCAAAATCTAAATTCGCTCTTTAAAGAAAAGCATAATATTTTTTTAAAGCTGCTCTACAGCTAATTACAGGATATATGTACTAATAGTCGTCTAGATTTCCTGCCGAATTTCTCAATAAGTACGAGCTCTACATACAAACATACTATATTTATATTGGAACAAATATGTAAACAGATAGTATTGGAAAATTTTTGAATAACATTCCATAACCTACTCGATATACTTGTAGATGTCTTTATTGTTGTTGTTTATGCTTTTTTGGTTGTTTATAATTTTATAGAAATATATAAGTATGTTTAATTATGGCGCTTCAATTGCACGTCGAATCAAATTAATAAATTTCCTTTATGCCCCTTTCGTTGTTGTTGTTCTTGTTTTTGTTTTTGTTGTTGTTATTATTATTCGTGTTGTTGTTGCTGTATTTGTAGTTGTTGTGTATTTCCTTTGCTTTGTTATGATTTCATAATTCCACATTGGAATTTGTATAAAATTTTGGGTTATATTTTAATATTTATTGTTTTCCTTGATTTACAAGAATTTTCCTCCGAATATTTTGCTATGCAGTAAGGGAAACTTGTATATGTTTATAATTTCAATAAATTATTTTTTTATATATTTTTCTTAGCCGCATTAAATTTTTCGTTTATATATATATTTGTAGCTTATTTATTTATGTATGTTTTTTTGTTTCGTGTTAATTTTATTTATACTTTCGCTCGCTTAATTTGTGTGAATTTGTTGTTATATTTAATGACTTTTATTTGTTGTTACGAGTATTTTTCAATAGATCAATTGACTTTTATTTTGTATTATATTTGTTTTGCTGCTTGCTTCACGCTCTAAAAAACGTTAAACAACAAAAAAACATCGAAATCGAAATTCAAATTCAAATGAAGCGCGAAAGAGATGGCGATAGAATAGATCTAGGTATAGGTATATATATATTCGATTTGAATATCGTGGCACGGATAATCGCAGATTTCGTGTGTTAATGTCGCGGCTTGAACTTTAAAACTGGCCACAGAAATTGAAAACGAAAAAAAATTCTGATATATTTTTCGCATTGTTTAGTGCGCTGTGCGAGCTCTCCAAATGCTGTGCTTTGCTTTTGTTATTGTTATTGTTATTGTTATTGTTATTGTTGCTATTGTTGTTGTTAGTGTTGTTGTATTATGTTTACTCGTATTATAATTTGTAGCCTAGGTGCAGCAGCGCTGCCTGCCTCAGCTTTAGCTTCAGCTTCAGCTTCAGATACAGATTCAGATACATATTCAGATACATATTCAGATACAGATTCAGATACCGCTTCAGCCCGCCTCTCGTTCCATCACATTGGAGCGCTCAATGAGCTTGAGTGTCATCCACTTAGGAAGCGCCAACCACTGAACTCGCCACAGTCCAACAAAAACAACATAAACAACAATAATAACAACAACAATAACAGTCAAGGGCGTAGCCAGGTATGGACAAAGTGGAAAGGTTATCCCCTCCAACTCCCCCTCCCCCTCCCCCACTAACTTTTTTTTTTATAATTTTAGTAAGCATTATTTTTTAAGGAAAGAAATTTAAATGAATTGAACAAAGCAAAACAATTAAAAACAACAAAGAAATATTTACAAATTTAATTTAAAATGTCTAAAAAGTTCTTTAGAGATTTGACAAAATTAAATATTTATTTCGTAAAATGAAAAATCTTTAAATTGAATAAAAATGCAAAAACAAATTTTGTTTGAAAATATAAAATCTCTTACATTTCAGGAGCACCAACATTTCGAATTGTTCTTTTCGAAAAACATTTCAATCCAAAATCTCTAGAGATTTCTGGAACACACCTGTATTTGTTTTATTTTTTTTTAGTTCTAAATATCCTTGCTTATTACCTGATGAAATATTAAAACAATAGTCAAAATAATTAAGTTAAATGAACTCCCGGAAAAATTTGTAATTATGGCACTTGTGTAATAATATACATTTTTTCGAAAAAGAAATGGTAACCCATATTCGTAATCCACGGTCAATTCTAAGATGTTTTTTCCAAGAAACCATAGTTCTAAAATCGATTCCTAGACCCCGCTTTTTGAGTTGAAAAATCTTGCATTTTTAGTCCTTGCAGGGAGGAAAATTGTGTTTTAAGGACTTTGTATATGAAAGTCCTGGACCTAGCACGAGTTTTGATATCAATCTTGTCAGGGTCAGACTAACAATACCAAAGATATGGTAGTAATTTATGATAAAAATATATAATTAAAAAACTCGTTTTTTTTTCAACTCAAAAGGCGAACACTAGGAATATATTTTAGAACAATGGTTCCGTTTGTCAATTTTTTTGGCTTATACAAATTGGTGCACACTATAATAATTTGCAGCAAAAGTGTCGATAGAACTGCTCTAAAAAATTTGAAAACCCAATAAAACAAATATATGATTTCAAAAGTAAATAACATAAAATAGGAATACAATATATATATAAGAAGTAAAAAATGGCTTACAAAAAAAATGGCAACTATAAAATAGTTGCTCCCCTTTCCCCTAATTATAATCCTGGCTACGCCCTTGAGAACAGCAACAACAATAACAATGGCATGAGGGCGGGGTTGACTGCGCAGGCGCAGGTGCAGGCGGAGGTCGATGTCGATGTCGACGTCGACGTCGACGTCGTCGCTGGCTGATGATGATTATAATACAATGGACGATAATGCGAGCGATCATGTAAATTAGATTTGTCTCAGTTGTTGTCTGCTGGGTGACGGTGACTGATGACGACGTGAGTCGAGCCAAACCGAGCTCAGCTCCAAAGATCCAGAGCCTTTCCCAGCAGCAATAAAATACAAAAAAAAAAAGAAAAAATAAACAAAATGACAAAAATTTATATGCTACAACATTTATTGCATTATTTTGTTCAAGTACTCAACGCTGTGTGTCTCAAATTCACAAACAAAAATATACGAAAAAAAAAATAACGAAAAAAGGAAAATAGAGATTCGCAGCAATAGCAATAGAAATTATATCAAGTATGCTCATTGACTAACTAAGTACAAGTACTAAGAAAATATATGTATGTATGCAGAATTTAAATATTTATAAGCCAGCAATAATAGAATTTCAGTAGTAGTAGCTTTACCTAGTAGTAGCAATAAATAAAAATAAATATAAAAATACGGGTAAAAAAGAGAGAGCAGCAAAGAAAAATCAACAGAACGTTGTGGCAGCAAATTGAATTAATTCAATTAATTTGCATTGTAAGTACATATCAAAATGGCAGAATTGTAATAAAGAAATTGTGGGGAAGCGACTAAGTAAACGAGTGAGTGAGCTTTAAATGAATAACGTTTTATGGTTGTGCCAAGTACCACTCATAAGCAATTTGTACAAGTGAATGCGCATACAAAAGCCCATATTGCTAAACATATATATTGTATATATACATATATATATTATTATAACTGACTGCTGACTTTTGGCATGACGCGGCGGAAGGAAATGAAAAGCATGACTTAAATCTTTACTCTACATTACATACTATTATCTTCCATATCAATGTGTATTTTCAAAATGCGCGCGCTTGCTTTGCACAACACACAAACAGAAGCTGCCTGCTATGCACTGTGCATACAACACTGCGTGCGATAACATTTGCCTGCCATTCACACACTCACACACTGTGCAACACTGTGTGTGTGTTTGTGGCTTATCGATAACGATAAGCGGCGATATCAAGCATGGCCGCCAACTCTCTGTCAAAGGTTCTTTTCCGGTTTCGTACACGACGAAGGAGGTACGCTGAATTGGCAAAGCCGCAAATAAATTTTAAAACATCGCCATAATATCAATGTATTATCATACAAAACGCGTACAAAATGACAGAATATTATGTGCTGCAGTCGCTGTGCATCGAATTGCAAACGAATTGCGTTTTAATGACTGACAAAATTGTGTTTTATTTAATTTTTTTCTGTGTATATACATTTTTTTTTTGGTTTCTTGAAAGTGACTAAAGTTTTTGGTATTTACTATATTTGTAGATATTAAACAATGGGCCGTTACTCACGTGAGCCAGATAACGCCAGCAAGTCGTGCAAGGCGCGCGGTCCAAATCTACGTGTTCATTTCAAGGTAAGTTGCATGTCGATTCCTGCACAGATTGAACGGACGCCAAAGTCTTGTTGTTGTTGCTGTTGTTGTTATTGACATTGACAGGCCAAAAGTTTGGTTATGTTCGGCTTGAATGCGTGCGTGTGTGTGTGTGTGCGTGTTTGCAACATTTAATCAGTGTATTGTCTGCCATAATAAGTGCAGCATTTCACTTTTGCATTGTTGCTAGATTATAAAAATATTTATAATATTTGGACAAGTTCATCAGCTGAACGTAGTCGAAACTTAACGAAGCGTTCTTCCAAAATCTTGTGCACAAGCCCCCAAACAACAACAACCACAACACTGAGACTTTTGTGGGCATGCTTTATTTAAATAATATTCGTTGCTAATACGATTATTTGTACAAAAAGTGTGCCCAGAGTAAATTTCAGTCGGGTTAAAACAGCGGCGAGTTGTTATCAATGCAATCGTCTCTACCTGTAGCTCGACACAAACTTAATACATATATATATATATATATAAGATAAACCATTTAAATTATTGTATACGGACGCAGCATATTAATTAGATAGTTGCACATTTAATACGTGTGATTATTGAACATGACTGCGTCCAAAAACAACACTTACAGCCATGTTAAAACAGCGGCGAGGTGCGTTCAATGCGCTCGTCTCTACCTGTAGCGTGGCACACTTTACAACACTGCTCATATAAAAGAGATCGTTTTAAATATATTGATATATATATGCATAAATTTCAATTCAATTGACAATAGTCCTGTAAACACATAAAATAATTGTTTTTTTGGCACAAGAAATATGCATATATATCTCTATAGATTATATATCAGATAAGTGATGTCCAAAAGTAGATTCAAATAGGCTATAAAATGTTTTTTCGTAGCACATGTGTTAGAAAAAAAGTATTTAAGAGTCTATATTGGACACCACTTTTCTGAAATCCAAACTAACCAATAATACATGTATTTTTAATTGGTTTGTATTGCTGGAACACACTTGACTGTCTTCAGAGTTTTTACCGATAAGTGTAGAGCAAATTGTAAAGTAGAGCTCTACAAGTTGTTTATACACTACTCTACATAGCTCGATTTCTCTGCATTCGCTGAAAGAACTCTAAAATGTCTTAAAGACTTGATCAATTTTGTAGATTGTACCTATACAGGGTGTTCCAGATTGCCTGACCAACCAGAAATATATCAAAGCGTGTCACTGAAAGCGAAACCGATTGATAAGCTTCCAAAACTCAATTAATTCTTAGTTGGTTTTTTCAAAAGATGTTACAGAAATCAGAACCAACCTATAAGCCCCAAAATTCTATATATTTTTGATTGATTTTGCTTTCTGTGACACAACTGTATAAGTTATAGGTGGTTTTGTACGTCTAAAGCAAAGACTAAAGACTGTTTAACTAATTTGCTAGTCTATGCTATTATCCATATATATATATATATATTAATATTCACATGTATTTCTGTTCGATTTCAGAACACCCATGAGACCGCACAGGCCATCAAGCGGATGCCACTGCGTCGTGCCCAGCGTTTCCTCAAGGCTGTTGTTGACCAGAAGGAGTGCGTTCCATTCCGTCGTTTCAACGGTGGCGTTGGACGTTGCGCCCAGGCGAAACAGTGGAAGACGACACAGGGTCGCTGGCCAAAGAAATCGGCTGAGTTTTTGTTGCAATTGCTGCGCAATGCGGAGGCGAATGCTGACTACAGAGGACTCGATGTCGATCGTCTGGTCGTCGATCACATTCAGGTGAATCGCGCCCAGTGCCTGCGTCGTCGCACATACCGTGCCCATGGTCGCATCAATCCCTATATGTCGTCGCCCTGTCACGTCGAGGTCATTCTGACCGAGAAGGAGGAGGTTGTCGCCAAGGCCGCCGATGATGAGCCCACAAAGAAGAAGCTCTCCAAGAAGAAGCTGCAGCGTCAAAAGGAGAAGATGTTGCGTTCTGAATAAAGAAATGTGTGTCTGGAACGGGGGCAGATGGCGGTAATACAATCGCCAGTTTCGCCGCCCAATGCCGGTGTTAAACAAAACTGAAAAAAAACAAACGTCATTTTTTTTTCTAATTATATACAAAAAAAAACAAAGATACAATTGCAATGTGTGTATGTTTAAGGAGGAGGAAACACTCGAGAGGCTGTCCAGACGAGAGAGAATATATTTTACAATCTGAAGCTACAAACTCCTTCCCACACCCCAAGAAAGAAGATGCTATCCATGATTATGTTTTTCCATTTGATTTTATTCCCGCTCTACACCGTTTTCTTTTTGTAAGGCTAGACTAGCGGATCCACAGAGAGACGCAATAAAGAGATATAATACTTTTATTTGATGGAATGGACTTCAATGTACGCATCAGCATCAAAAAGAATTGCCTCAAATCGATTTCAATTTATTGAAAGATAACATGCTGTCACTAAAGCCAGTGTTGCCCCAACTTTGGAATAGAATTGTATTTGTTTATATGCCAGCAGTGTTGTGTTTGCATTAAATTAAAATTGAAATCAGGGCTGCAAAATCAGCTGTGCATCAAAAGTCTATCAGCTGTTCAAGAGTATTCAACACGAAACGTTGGTAACACTATGTTTGCCAAAGTCGCCACAATTCAAATGTGAAAATGAATATAGCAACATAGTATTTTTATGGGAAAAATTTAAGTTTGAAATTAGATAAAATGAAGCAAATCATTTTTATGAAGTTTTTGAAGCATGTCCCCCTCGTAGGGAGAAGTTACAAAATTAATTCCAAAAAAATAATATCAAAATTCTAAGAAAAATTTAAAAATAGGTGAATTTTCTTGGGTGCCACCAATATTGCAATTTTATAAAAGTGGTACAAGTTGCCAAATCTGAATTTGTTGCAGGGTGGCAACCTGTGGACCGGTGCTGCCAAGTTTTTGGGGGAAACAACAGCTGTTTCCGTCTAAAAAGAATCTAAATTTGTTATTGTTGGCACTTTTGCACAGTTTTATCAAAAATATTAATATTTAAAATAGCCAGTTTTCCAGCTCATAGCAATTTTGAAACATTTCTAGCAAACGAACTCTGTAAAATAGCCAGATCTAGCTATCAAATAGCTAAGTTGGCAACAGTGGGATAACTTCAATTCGCACTGCAAAAAAAATATGCGATATTTATTGGCAAATGTTTATATTTGTCATTATTTAATTGATTTGATAGGGAAATGGCTTAGTATATATTATTATTAGTAAGTCAAAATAGGTAAAGTATCTTTAAAATGAATAACAGAACTTCGCATTTTCAAAGCAAAAAGTGAAAGGGAGACAGCAACAGCAGACACAAGATAGACAGAGAAAGCGATAGCAGCAACTGCTACGACACAATGAATAAAATGATAAGACCCTGTACTTCAAAAGTGCGACGGGTCTTTTAGGTTCGATTAAAGCGAGATTGGAGCGATCTGAAAGAAATCCCCCACAATTTTAAACAAACGAATTAAAATTTTTTTTATAATCAGAAGTGTTCCTGAAACACTATTTATGTATTTTTTGTTGGTTTACATAGTTGTATGGATTTTCGGTTTTTGATTTTCGATTTCATTACAGAAAAGGTACAATCTCTTGCAAATTTTTTAGTTTTTGAAATTCGAAAGCTTATCCCTTTTTTTTTAATAATAAGGAGTGTACCAGAAATGTAAATCAACCAACAACCCATAATAAATTTATGGGTCATTGATTGGTTTACATTTCTGGAACAGACTTAAAATATTTGTATTTATTTTCGGTTTTTGATTTCGAATTTCTTTACAGAAAAAGGTACAGTCTATTGTAGTTTTTAGTTTTTGGAATTTTAAAGCTTTTGAATTTCTTTACAGCATAGGTACAGTCTCTTGCAGAGTTTCTTAGTTTTTGAAATTCAAAAACCTATCACTGTTGTCCGCACTAAATAGCGACTTGAGTCTCACAATCATTTGGTTAACGTGATTGGTGAATTTTGCATTTTTTTTTATAATCGGAGGCGATCTTAAAACACATTCCAACCAAAACCCATAATAAATTTTTGGGTTTTTGGTTGGTTTACATTTCGGAACCACCTTTAAAGTATTTGTACGTATTTTCGGTTTTTGATTTTTAGTTTCTTTACAGAAAAAAGGTACAGTCTCTTGCAGAGTTTCTTAGTTTTTGGAATTCAAAAGCTTATCACTGTTGGCCGCACTAAAGAGCGGTTTGAGCCTTATAATCGTTTGGTTAACGTGTTTGGTGACTTTGCAATGATGTAACAACTTCGGTTTACGCATAAAGCCTTCATCACAGACAGTGCAGACATATGGTTTCCTAATGCTGTGCACAAAAAGATGAGTATAGTGATTCTCGGGACGACTGAATTTCTTGCCACAGATTTGGCAGCTGTAGTTCTTATCGCCCGTGTGGCATAGCTGATGTTTCTTCAAGGTGACGGAATTGGTGAACTTGGCATCACAATGATCACAGCTGAAGTCACGCAATTCGATGTGAACGGACTTGATGTGATTGTTGAGCAAACGACGACGCTTAAAGATACGGTCACAAATGTCACACTTGAAGTTGGCCACCTTCAGGTGTGTCGTGTTAAGGTGACTCCGCCAATTGGAACGTTGGGCGAATCTTGCTCCGCACTCCTCACACTTGAACGGACGCTCTCCGGTGTGGATGCGTTCGTGCTCCACGAGACGAACGCGACGATCGAAGTCCTTGCCACAATGCAGGCACGTGAAAGCCGTCTGTGATGTGAGACGTCTTTGAGAGTTCTTTGAGGCCGGTGCTTCCTTTGGTGAGATATCTATAAACAAGGTTTAAATAATTAAATATCAAGTGTATAAGGCAGCTAAACAAAATCCTCAATCTGACACTATAATTATTATGTTTTACTTTAATTAGAAGAGAACACATTAAATAAAATAAAAGAGGCAACTTAAGAGAATACAGGCCATTTTCAGATTCCACTTTCATCAAGATTTATCAGAAGTGAAAATCATTAACCTGTTCCTATAGTATTCCGGAAATATTTTGCGTATTGAATAAAGCGAAAATAGATAATTCTAAAATACTTAGTCTATATACAAATTCATTTTAAGAAGTCGTGAAAGTAAGTTAGATTTCGAAAAAAAAAATTGTTTTAGTTGTATAAGACAGTGCTAAAAAACAATCTGTGAGAATGTTTAAGATATGTCAAGATATAGCGAAGGTATACAGAAGTATAGAAGTAGGAAAATTATATTATAGTAGCTATCATATAGAGAGGTGTTTATAAAATTGGAATTAGAAAGAATACACACCTGAGCCTGCTATTGAATACTCAGCCAGGATATCATCGACATCATTAAAGAGTTCTGTGTCGGTATCCTCGTCATTCTCGGAGCAGTGCACTAACAAATCATAGTTCACGGAACGGCGCTCTGCAGAGTTTAAATCAGATGGATCAATTGCCTCCATGTCATGGGTTAGTGCTTCCAAGTCGGCGGAATCAAAGTCAATCAAGTGTTTTTTCTCATCATCATCGTCATTACTTTCCTTATCCTGGGAGCTCTGCTCCATTAAGTCGTCGTCTGTATGCATTGAATACTGTTTGTTGAAAGAGTTTGTAGTGTTATCCTCTGTGTCCTCATCATCCTGGTTGCTTTGCTCCTCAGTAGAGAATTCCTGTGCATCATTATTTTCCTTATCCTGGGAGCTCTGCTCCATTAAGTCGTCGTCTGAATGCATTGAATACTGTTTGTTGAAAGAGTTTGTAGTGTTATCCTCTGTGTCCTCATCATCCTGGTTGCTTTGCTCCTCAGTAGAGAATTCCTGCTCAACGAATTCGAAATTCTCTTCGACTTGCAATTGTTCATCATTCCCTTTAGCCTCATGCGCTTTAGCTGTTTTATTATTATAAATCTCAATGATTTCTGAACGCATCTTCTTCAATTTATTCGCCAAAGCGTCATAATCAACTAGAATCATCTTGCATGTGCTGCACACAACCTGCTATTGGGAGAGAAAGAGTGAGAGTTAAAGTGAAGATGCATTCAGTGAGGCTAGACCAAGGTGAATTTACTAATCAAGGTAAAATGTAATTTATACCATCGAGAACCGATCCTTCCTATGACAGCTTTCTGATATAGTGATCCTATATTCACCAAATTCGAAAATTTAATTTACAACTCGAGAGATTACTTGAGATATTTTAGGAATAATCAGAGTAATGCATACAATGGGTTACTATTTAATCGATCGATATATATAGATGTTCGCATGATACCAAAATTAATCAGTATATTAAGAAGAATAACAGACATACAATCTGTGTGCTTGCTTAAGATCTCTAAAAAAAAGTTTTTGACTTATTAATTGCATTGCAATACTAGAGGCGGAGAAACATCGATGTTTGCTTCCATCGATGTTTTCGATTTTTTTCACCAGAACATCGATGTTTTTTGTAAAACTGCTTTATTTTTAATGCAGTGGTGACCAAAATGTAATTTTGCTGCCAAAAATTATTCTATATTGTACATTAAGACACCACTAATTGATTGAATTCTAAATTTATTTTTATGATTATAATTATAATTTAATTAATTATAATTAATAGGCATACAAATTTTAATAACTTTGAGGTTATTCATTTACCATTCATAACAAAAATTTGTTCGCTTCCAACACAACAAATCAAATATCTTATACATTTATATATAAGTTAATTAAAAAAAAAAAAAGGTTTTTGCGATTTCTCTCTTTTCGTTTGCGAGGTTTTTTTCTTAGATTAGAACAAAAAAAAAACATCGATGATTTGAATGAATTTGAATTTTGAATTGTTCGAATAAAATTACTGGTGCAAAACAACTGTTTTTGCATGGCAAAATGAGAAACGCACCCACCGTGCATCGTCCATTATGTTAAAGTGCCATCCACTTTTTCAGCACGCTCTCTCGGCGCTCAGAGAAAGAGAGCCACTATTCACTCTCTTCGTTTGTTATTGTTTAGTAAATTCACCTTGGACTGAGGCAATTACTTACCCGTGAGTTTAGCTGCATATATCGCAGCTTGCTGCCAAAGACCATGTACAAACTGACGGGCAAAAAGTGCGGCTCGATTCCGTTAACATTGCATTCGTCTTCGAATATATGATGCTGGTACGCCTTTGGGTCAACAAAGGCGTAGGCGCATAAAAAACAATGCGCTACTCCTTTAGAATTCTTCATGCAGTTTTATAATTCGTGTGCGTCTTTCTTCAGTTCGTATTTGAAAAAGAAATATGCGACTATTTAGCTGCTGGCTTGCTAATAATATTTATATCGATAACCGATTGCTAGCTAATATTTTCTAAACATCCAGATTCTAGCTAAAAAAAAATACTAGCTAGCTAGATGTACTTTATTTTCAGTGCTGCCAAAAGAGCGATTTTTTCGTAAAAAAATTAATAAAAATTAAAACGTCGGGAACTCTGTTATCTTTTTTATATGTACAATTTTTAGATATTACCACAGCTGCCACAATTGGTGATTTGCACCAAAAATGGCTCTTTTTTCATGATGGTGCAATGGCACTTTTTTTCTTATTGGAGTTGGCTCTTTTTTGTTTTCAACAAGAGTTTCTTGAAAACAATTAAGAATGTAATTTAGATCTTAATATTTTTGCTGCCAACAATAAAAATGTAATATACTGAAATTCCAAACATATGTGCATTATTAAACTCATAGAGTTTTTCAAATAAATGGTTTTACTAAAATTCGTTTGCCAATATTTTTGTTTATTTATAAAAATTGCTTAGTTTTCATAAAATTGGATCTTTTTAAACAATTTTTGGCTCATTTTAAATTTATTAAGTGGCAACTGTGGATATAACGTCTATTGCAACTCAATTTTAATTACAGCACCACAAATAATATTTTGCGTTTACAGGCACTTTTGCACAGTTTTATCAAAAATATTAAAATCTATTTAAAATAGCCAGTTTTCCAGCTAATAGCAATTTTGAAACATTTCTAGCAAACGAACTCTGTAAAATAGCCAGATCTAGCTATCAAATAGCTAAGTTGGCAACAGTGGGATAACTTCAATTCGCACTGCAAAAAAAATATGCGATATTTATTGGCAAATGTTTATATTTGTCATTATTTAATTGATTTGATAGGGAAATGGCTTAGTATATATTATTATTAGTAAGTCAAAATAGGTAAAGTATCTTTAAAATGAATAACAGAACTTCGCATTTTCAAAGCAAAAAGTGCAAGGGAGACAGCAACAGCAGACACAAGATAGACAGAGAAAGCGATAGCAGCAACTGCTACGACACAATGAATAAAATGATAAGACCCTGTACTTCAAAAGTGCGACGGGTCTTTTAGGTTCGATTAAAGCGAGATTGGAGCGATCTGAAAGAAATCCCCCACAATTTTAAACAAACGAATTAAAATTTTTTTTATAATCAGAAGTGTTCCTGAAACACTATTTATGTATTTTTTGTTGGTTTACATAGTTGTATGGATTTTCGGTTTTTGATTTTCGATTTCATTACAGAAAAGGTACAATCTCTTGCAAATTTTTTAGTTTTTGAAATTCGAAAGCTTATCACTTTTTTTTTAATAATAAGGAGTGTACCAGAAATGTAAATCAACCAACAACCCATAATAAATTTATGGGTCATTGATTGGTTTACATTTCTGGAACAGACTTAAAATATTTGTATTTATTTTCGGTTTTTGATTTCGAATTTCTTTACAGAAAAAGGTACAGTCTATTGTAGTTTTTAGTTTTTGGAATTTTAAAGCTTTTGAATTTCTTTACAGCATAGGTACAGTCTCTTGCAGAGTTTCTTAGTTTTTGAAATTCAAAAACCTATCACTGTTGTCCGCACTAAATAGCGACTTGAGTCTCACAATCATTTGGTTAACGTGATTGGTGAATTTTGCATTTTTTTTATAATCGGAGGCGATCTTAAAACACATTCCAACCAAAACCCATAATAAATTTTTGGGTTTTTGGTTGGTTTACATTTCGGAACCACCTTTAAAGTATTTGTACGTATTTTCGGTTTTTGATTTTTAGTTTCTTTACAGAAAAAAGGTACAGTCTCTTGCAGAGTTTCTTAGTTTTTGGAATTCAAAAGCTTATCACTGTTGGCCGCACTAAAGAGCGGTTTGAGCCTTATAATCGTTTGGTTAACGTGTTTGGTGACTTTGCAATGATGTAACAACTTCGGTTTACGCATAAAGCCTTCATCACAGACAGTGCAGACATATGGTTTCCTAATGCTGTGCACAAAAAGATGAGTATAGTGATTCTCGGGACGACTGAATTTCTTGCCACAGATTTGGCAGCTGTAGTTCTTATCGCCCGTGTGGCATAGCTGATGTTTCTTCAAAGTGACGGAATTGGTGAACTTGGCATCACAATGATCACAGCTGAAGTCACGCAATTCGATGTGAACGGACTTGATGTGATTGTTGAGCAAACGACGACGCTTAAAGATACGGTCACAAATGTCACACTTGAAGTTGGCCACCTTCAGGTGTGTCGTGTTAAGGTGACTCCGCCAATTGGAACGTTGGGCGAATCTTGCTCCGCACTCCTCACACTTGAACGGACGCTCTCCGGTGTGGATGCGTTCGTGCTCCACGAGACGAACGCGACGATCGAAGTCCTTGCCACAATGCAGGCACGTGAAAGCCGTCTGTGATGTGAGACGTCTTTGAGAGTTCTTTGAGGCCGGTGCTTCCTTTGGTGAGATATCTATAAACAAGGTTTAAATAATTAAATATCAAGTGTATAAGGCAGCTAAACAAAATCCTCAATCTGACACTATAATTATTATGTTTTACTTTAATTAGAAGAGAACACATTAAATAAAATAAAAGAGGCAACTTAAGAGAATACAGGCCATTTTCAGATTCCACTTTCATCAAGATTTATCGGAAGTGAAAATCATTAACCTGTTCCTATAGTATTCCGGAAATATTTTGCGTATTGAATAAAGCGAAAATAGATAATTCTAAAATACTTAGTCTATATACAAATTCATTTTAAGAAGTCGTGAAAGTAAGTTAGATTTCGAAAAAAAAAAAATTGTTTTAGTTGTATAAGACAGTGCTAAAGAAACAATCTGTGAGAATGTTTAAGATATGTCAAGATATAGCGAAGGTATACAGAAGTATAGAAGTAGGAAAATTATATTATATTAGCTATCATATAGAGAGGTGTTTATAACCCTCTACCGCATATAGTGCCATATATGGCTTTTCATTTTTAACGAAATTTATTTTAGTTTAAATGATATCTCAGCGAAGTGGATTATTATTGGCAAATATATTTGCACTATTTTCTATTGGAAAAAAATTTAAAAATAATTATAATTTGGCTTTATTTCGTGTTTTTATGTATTTTGTTAAGACGTCTTTCGTGAACGAAAATGAATTTTGATGAATTTGATGAACAATGAATTTTCGTATGAAGTTTTCACAACAAAAAACAATTTTTTATGTTGAAGAGTAATTTTTGTCTCAAAGAACATAGAGTAATCTTTTATAAAAACTTATAATTTGACTGTAATTAAGCCTTATATTTATTATTTTAAGCAAAAACTGAAAAAGCCAATATCCTATTTTCTCCTAAACTATTTACCCAAAAAAAAAAGTTTGCTCAAATATTTCTTAATTTATACCAAATACACTTTTATATGCATGATAAAAATGTTTTTCTTTAATGATTCTATGAGCATGCAGTAGAGGGATAAAATTGGAATTAGAAAGAATACACACCTGAGCCTGCTATTGAATACTCAGCCAGGATATCATCGACATCATTAAAGAGTTCTGTGTCGGTATCCTCGTCATTCTCGGAGCAGTGCACTAACAAATCAGAGTTCACGGAACGGCGCTCTGCAGAGTTTAAGTCAGATGGATCAATTGCCTCCATGTCATGGGTTAGTGCTTCCAAGTCGGCGGAATCAAAGTCAATCAAGTGTTTTTTCTCATAATCATCGTCATTACTTTCCTTATCCTGGGAGCTCTGCTCCATTAAGTCGTCGTCTGTATGCATTGAATACTGTTTGTTGAAAGAGTTTGTAGTGTTATCCTCTGTGTCCTCATCATCCTGGTTGCTTTGCTCCTCAGTAGAGAATTCCTGTGCATCATTATTTTCCTTATCCTGGGAGCTCTGCTCCATTAAGTCGTCGTCTGAATGCATTGAATACTGTTTGTTGAAAGAGTTTGTAGTGTTATCCTCTGTGTCCTCATCATCCTGGTTGCTTTGCTCCTCAGTAGAGAATTCCTGTGCATCATTATTTTCCTTATCCTGGGAGCTCTGCTCCATTAAGTCGTCGTCTGAATGCATTGAATACTGTTTGTTGAAAGAGTTTTTAGTGTTATCCTCTGTGTCCTCATCATCCTGGTTGCTTTGCTCCTCAGTAGAGAATTCCTGCTCAACGAATTCGAAATTCTTTTCGACTTGCAATTGTTCATCATTCCCTTTAGCCTCATGCGCTTTAGCTGTTTTATTATTATAAATCTCAATGATTTCTGAACGCATCTTCTTCAATTTATTCGCCAAAGCGTCATAATCAACTAGAATCATCTTGCATGTGCTGCACACAACCTGCTATTGGGAGAGAAAGAGTGAGAGTTAAAGTGAAGATGCATTCAGTGAGGCTAGACCAAGGTGAATTTACTAATCAAGGTAAAATGTAATTTATACCATCGAGAACCGATCCTTTCTATGACAGCTTTCTGATATAGTGATCCTATATTCACCAAATTCGAAAATTTAATTTACAACTCGAGAGATTACTTGAGATATTTTAGGAATAATCAGAGTAATGCATACAATGGGTTACTATTTAATCGATCGATATATATAGATGTTCGCATGATACCAAAATTAATCAGTATATTAAGAAGAATAACAGACATACAATCTGTGTGCTTGCTTAAGATCTCTAAAAAAAAGTTTTTGACTTATTAATTGCATTGCAATACTAGAGGTGGAGAAACATCGATGTTTGCTTCCATCGATGTTTTCGATTTTTTTCACCAGAACATCGATGTTTTTTGTAAAACTGCTTTATTTTTAATGCAGTGGTGACCAAAATGTAATTTTGCTGCCAAAAATTATTCTATATTGTACATTAAGACACCACTAATTGATTGAATTCTAAATTTATTTTTATGATTATAATTATAATTTAATTAATTATAATTAATAGGCATACAAATTTTAATAACTTTGAGGTTATTCATTTACCATTCATAACAAAAATTTGTTCGCTTCCAACACAACAAATCAAATATCTTATACATTTATATATAAGTTAATTTAAAAAAAAAAAAAGATTTTTGCGATTTCTCTTTTCGTTTGCTAGGTTTTTTTCTTAGATTAGAACAAAAAAAAAACATCGATGATTTGAATGAATTTGAATTTTGAATTGTTCGAATAAAATTACTGGTGCAAAACAACTGTTTTTGCATGGCAAAATGAGAAACGCACCCACCGTGCATCGTCCATTATGTTAAAGTGCCATCCACTTTTTCAGCACGCTCTCTCGGCGCTCAGAGAAAGAGAGCCACTATTCACTCTCTTCGTTTGTTATTGTTTAGTAAATTCACCTTGGACTGAGGCAATTACTTACCCGTGAGTTTAGCTGCATATATCGCAGCTTGCTGCCAAAGACCATGTACAAACTGACGGGCAAAAAGTGCGGCTCGATTCCGTTAACATTGCATTCGTCTTCGAATATATGATGCTGGTACGCCTTTGGGTCAACAAAGGCGTAGGCGCATAAAAAACAATGCGCTACTCCTTTAGAATTCTTCATGCAGTTTTATAATTCGTGTGCGTCTTTCTTCAGTTCGTATTTGAAAAAGAAATATGCGATTATTTAGCTGCTGGCTTGCTAATAATATTTATATCGATAACCGATTGCTAGCTAATATTTTCTTAACATCTAGATTCTAGCTAAAAAAATACTAGCTAGCTAGATGTACTTTATTTTCAGTGCTGCCAAAAGATCGATTTTTTCGTAAAAAAATTAATAACAATTAAAACGTCGGGAACTCTGTTATCTTTTTTAAATGTACAATTTTTAGATATTACCACAGCTGCCACAATTGGTGATTTGCACCAAAAATGGCTCTTTTTTTCATGATGGTGCAATGGCACTTTTTTTTTTTATTGGAGTTGGCTCTTTTTTGTTTTCAACAAGAGTTTCTTGAAAACAATTAAGAATGTAATTTAGATCTTAATATTTTTGCTGCCAACAAAAAAAATGTAATATACTGAAATTCCAAACATATGTGCATTATTAAACTTATAGAGTTTTTCAAATAAATGGTTTTACTAAAATTCGTTTGCCAATATTTTTGTTTATTTATAAAAATTGCTTAGTTTTCATAAAATTGGATCTTTTTAAACAATTTTTGGCTCATTTTAAATTTATTAAGTGGCAACTGTGGATATAACGTCTATTGCAACTCAATTTTAATTACAGCACCACAAATAATATTTTGCGTTTACAGGATATTAAATGTTAAATAATATTAAGGAAACAGATTTTTATAAGCATAAGAAAACAACAGCTATGAAAAATAAAGATAAAGCTCCACAAAAACAGATTTTTTGCCTTTTGAATTAAATACTAGCAAAACAGTCAAAACGTATACCATTATCGGTTTCAAGCTGGTCACACTAACGCATTCAATTTCGATACGCAACTGTTGTATATCGATAAGCGGAATAAAAATAAAACATTACCAATTCGATAGCGGAGTTCTGCGGTAAAGTGCCGGAATAAATTGATTTTTATTGATGAATGTCAATTAGTTAATAATAATAAAAACCAATTCAGTGCTTGCGACTGTGTGTGTGTGTGTGCGCGCAACTTGTTGTCGCATTCAATTCAATACGAGTATTTTATTTAATTTTTTTTTGTTTGTTTGCTACTTTTGTTTAGATTAATGTGTGGGCAAACATGAAACCGAATCTCCGAAGCATCTTTCATTGCGCGGTTCTTTTTTTTTTTTTTTGCCGGTTTTTATAAGACGTATATAAACGAGTGATTAGTGTTCAAGTGTGTTCAACAGTTTAACAACAGCAACAACAATAAATTAAACAAGATTTAAGTAAACGGGAAAAGGCACTGTTTATATCCAATAAGAATTTGTGCGTACAGCAGCAACCCCAACCAACCAATAACAACATACTACGCCAGTCACTAGGGGTTATTTTATTTTATTTTACTTTTTTTTTTTGCTTTTTCGTGTATTGTTGTGTATGTATGTGTATTGTATATGTATTGTGTGTGTGTTTCTATTTTAGCATTTACTTTTGTTCTAATCTGTTAGTGTCTTGTCTTTTACAAACAGTACTATACAAAAAAAAAAAATAAAATAAAATAAAAATGAAATAAAAGCACGCTGATGATGAGCTCATGATAAGACGTCGTTGTTTTTGTTGCTCGGAATATTTGCGTTTTTTGAGCAAAGAACACACGCAAACGTACACACGCATAAATACGTATATAAATACATATATATGCAAACACACACACACACATACAGCACATAGCACATGCCGCCCATCCTCCCAATACAAATGACGTCGCGTCGCGGTCGCGTCGCAGTCGCGTCGCCTTTAATGCTTCGATGTTTGCGTCATGCTGCCCCATTCTTGGGACGCCATTATAAATACATACATACACACATGTTGTTGTTGTTGTTCTAATTTTATTTAGTGCCCCTTTTTTGCTCTTTGCTGATTTTTTTTCACTTTTGTTTGAATTTTTGTTTTTTTTTTTATTTGTTTTACCGTATCAAAGCTTGTGTCGAAATAAAATAATTTAATTATCAGGGGACTCGTTTGAGCTTTTTTTTTTAAACTTGTGCAATCTTTTATATATATGTGCACATACTTACATATGTTAATAATTATGCGGGTTACTAGAATATCAATGATATCGTTTGCTGTATCAATAACAACTTTTGTTGTGCATGTAAATTACTGTTGGAAACAAGTTGACGTTTGTGTTTTCGCTTCTGTTGTTGTTGACGACGCCGCCCCAAACGCAAAAGCAAATTCAAAAAAATAAAAACAAACACAAAATCGTGCTTAGCTGTAATAATAAAAGTGTAGCATACTTTTGAGCAGCAAATGAAAATGATTGAATATAAAAAGTGTTGCATACTTTCGAGAGACGACGCGAAATTTAGGCCAGCCCTTAAACAAAGTGTTTATTATTATACCCTGTACCTGAAAATATATATTATCTGTATAAAATATAAAAATTTGCTGTACTAAATATAATTAATAAATATACAAAATATAAATTTGTTTCTTGTATACAAAAAAAAAAAAAAACACCAATATGTTGTAGTTTTGTTGATATTTGAAAAATCTGATATCTGTGAAATGTAACACACAATTGTTGTGTATTGTTTTGTTCTCATAATCTGTTATATCTGTTATATATTTACTGGTACAGGGTATCACACTATCGCGTGTACACGTCTCTAGTCTATATGACTGGTTCTTTTTGTTATTGTTATATGTAATTTTTTTTTTTTGTGATGCAGCATTTGCAGTTTGATCAGTGTACGTCGTGTAAACGTATATTATATTCAAGTAATTAAAAAGGAGGACATTCCCAGCAGAGTCTTCCAACATGGGCAACATTCACACAACGGGCCCCAATGAGGCGTTAATTGTTTCAGGTGAGTTGCAATTATACCATTAAGTGGTCACACACACACACACACACACACACACACACACACACACATATATATATGGACACTTACAAGTGCATTGTTGCATGTCTAACCCGTAGACTAATTTCAAATGCAACCAACCTCATTGTTGACAGACAACAGTTGCCACATTTTCTGTGTTGCATACTTTGCGGTGCTTAGTTAAAATACACCTGTGGTTTGCACACTGGTCGGTGCCATAGGCCAAAAATCAAAAAGTTGATTTTGAGCTATTCCAGCGAAAACCGGTTTTTCGATCAGCTGATTGTCCAAACTTTACGATGCAAAAATTTTTTTTTTACATTTCTAACGGGACTTTGCAGAAATTGACAGCAAAGAGCGAGCACGTGTTTATGCATTTGCAAGTTGCCAGCAGTGCAGTGCAACACACTGAATTTAAAAAATCAAAAAAATATATAAAACAGTGTTAAATCAAAAATAATTGAAATGGATATTGTACATAATGGTATATACTTTATTTAAACATATAAATATATTAATAATTTGTGCTGTGTTTTGTGTACATCGTAGTTAAAGAAGTGCGTCTTTTTCAGTTCGTATATGTTGTGCATTACAATGTTTAGTTAAAGTTTTAACTGTTTACCCCCGTTTACCCCCCAACGAAATGTATATCATCTTATTTATCAATATTTCAAGATTCTAAAACTGTTTAGTTCAGCTGCGGAAACTTGCGGATTTGGATGTGACATTAAAAAATGCAACCTAACCTTTTAAGCTCTGATCCTTTTATTACTGGATGATGTAGGAAACCGATCTGAACCAAATTTGGCCAGGATATATATCATCAACTTAAATGCATACTCTATGAGTTTGGTTACGATATCTCGTAAAACAAGAAAGTTTTTCATACTAGAACTTAATTTTGGACCGATCGGTCCTATGACCTATATGATATAGGGGTCCGATTTGAACAAAATTTGGTCAGGATGTATAGTAACAGCCCAGATGTATATTGTGTGAGATTGGTTAAGATATCTAAAAAAATCAAGAAGTTTTTCATACTAAAACTTTATTTTCGATGTTTCGTTCCTATGAAAGCTATAGGATATAGTGGTACGATCTGGCCAATTTTTATATAATATAGTTATAATATTTTTTTTGATTTTTTGTGAAAGTTTCATAGCGATAGCTCATCTAGAAGTATTTATGGCCGCGGCTCCATACAAGCCCGACCAGTGTGGTTTGGGGTTATTAATCTGTATTTGCCGTTATCATACCCTTACAAAGGGTATTCCAATTTTTTCACGAAATCTGTAAGTTGAACTCAATCAGGGGTGCCACAGAAAACGAAACCAACCGAAAATATTTCAAATCTCCATAATTTTTTGGGACATTTTTGAAAATCTCTCAAATCTGCATACATTTTATTTGGCGATTTTCGGTTGGTTTCGATTTTTGTGGCACGCCTGAATGTTTTGATTCGAAACTTGAGTTAACTTAATAAAACAAAAATCATATTATATACAGCGGTGTTATATATCTACAAACCAACCCAAAAACAACTAAAATTCAATACGTTTTCGTTTAATTTTCGGCTGTTTTACATTTCTGGAACTCCCTCATAGATAGTTTTTCAATTCTTTTCCATTTGTGCATTATTCTTAACTAGTTTATCAAGAGATTCTTAACTATGTAAAGACTATATTACAAAAGAATACTTTTATAACTCTTATAGATTTTTGTTGTTGTTGTTGTTGTAAATTTGTACAGGGTATTAAATGTAAGACGTGAGGAAGATAAGCTTTCTTTCTTGTTTCGGGGTTCATTAGCAATGCGTATGTCAAAGTGAATAACTTTGACCCATCCCGGTTTACTTTTTATTTGTTTTTAATTGAATATTTCACTTGTTCGCATGTGCTAAATGTCGGCAGAGTCATAAGTTTATTGTTAAGTCATTGCACCATTAAATTTTAAGACTTATTAGGAACTTAACGAACCGAATTATGGTCATTACCCTTTTTTAAGCCGGTTAACAACTTCAAAAATACTTCGAGAGGCTTTGTGACGAATTCAATTGACACATTTAAGTCTTCATTTGAATTGTATTAATGCTTGCATGTGCTTTCCAAAAATCTTGCGCAGTTTCAAATTTTTTGCTATCGATAATATTTCAATTCCAAATCGTTTTGTGCTATTCTACTTGCCATATACCAAAGTATTGTGTGTGCCGCTTAATTGATCAATTCAGAATTCGATTATTTGAATAAGAAACGATGACGCAGAATTTGCGTTAAACCGATTACAATTTAAATTCAACCAGCACAAATTTTAACTTCAATTTAAAGTTTATTTCATTTAGTCGTACTATTTGGTGCTGAAAATATATAATGCTTAAGAAACTTACGTTAATGAAATAATGCAAACTTAAAATATAATAATGTGTTTTTCATGAATAATAATAAATAACTATTAATTCAAAAAGTATTTGTATCATATAATGCAAAGCTAAAAATAGTCCACATGCCTAAGGTCGTATTTGGAGTCCCAAAAATTATAGATTTGAAGGTATTTAGTTTTGAATGAAGCAAATGTGGCATACTTTATAATATTTTGGCATATATATCTATGTTATAGTAATAATACATTTATTTCTATAAAAAAATAGTTAAAACTATAGTCAGAAATATAATGTAATTGTATTTATAAGGAACTTAAGAGCACAAAAGCTTCGTTCATAAAAAAAAAAAATAAAAGAATGCTTTACTTAATAGTGGTTGTTGCTTTTCTTTGCTTTTGTTATGCGAGCTTTGCATATGTGTATTTCCTGCTGATGCATATTGAATATTTTGAACAACAACCAGGCTGACAACGAGGCTAAAAACAACAACAACAACAACAACAGCAACAGAAACAGCAAGAACAACGATGACAACAACAAAGCAGCCGCAGTCGCAGCCGCAGCCTTTGCACACTGATAACCACTTGTATGCGCACCCCCAAAGTTAATATGCCGCATCTCTCTCATACTCTCTCTCTCTCTCTCTCTCTCTGACACACACACATGCACACACACTCTCTCCCTCTCGTTTACACTGTGTTGAACCCATGCTTCCTTTGGGGTACAGCCAACAGCATCGCAGTGAAGTTTGCAGTTTCATGTTTTGACTATTTTATGACTGCCGCTAACGTTAAACAACCCTGTTAGATGTTGGATGTTTTTTTTTCTTATCTTGTTGTTGTTGTTGTTTCAACCCTTGTGCCTTGGGACTGGGTGAATGCACTCTGCGGCAGCTCAGGCTCAGACTTGGACTCTGACTCTGACTCTGGCCAACCCCCAACTTGGCTCCCAGGCTCGTTAGGCGATTTCATTTAATTAACTTGCCCAAGCAAATAACAAGTTTGAAGAACTTCTTTCCACCATCGATTTCCCTATTCCGCCATACCCACTACCCATAGAAATTCTCTTTAAGTTCTCAGTTGGTTCTCAATTCCATTCGGCCCTTATGAGGTCGGCTGCCTTCTCGCCGATCATAAAGGCTGCCGCATTTGTGTGTGCCGTGGGTGGCAATGGGATGACACTGGTGTCCACGACTCGGAGTCGTCGCATTCCGTGCACCTTCAGTTGGGGACTGACCACGGCAGTGGCATCACTTGCCGGTCCCATGCGGCAGGTGGCAACCTGATGATGCAACGTGTACGACAAGGTTCGTATCGAACATCGCCAATAATCATCGGATCCAAAGGGATGACTCTCACAACCAGGCACAGGAATATCCAATAGTCTAGTGCCAATTGCTTTAAGTGCTGGCATCTTTGAAATCCTTATGGATGCTTTAATGCCATCCAACAGATACTCCACATCCTCTGGGTCTATAAAGTACTTGGGATCGATTTTGGGCCAACTTAATGGATTTGCATCACGCAGCCATAGGCGACCCACAGATTTGGGATGAAATTGCATGACGAGAATCGTAAAATGATCCTGTTGCGCTCTTTCCAATTGTCTGAAAAGCTTCTCATAGATCTCGTCCTTTATGTTAGCGCCTTGCTTAAGTGCTGTGCCCTCATCACTGGCGAGACTGCCAGCCACCAGGATCAGTTCAAGATCTGGCCAGTCCTTAGGTAGTTTCGATCTTGGTGATTTTAGAAATGCCAAAGCCTCCACTCCACCAATGGAGCTTAAACGAGTCGCAGGATTGCCAGCCAATAGGAAGGATAATGTATCAGGAATGCTCACACGTGTGGGAAAGAGTGTCTGTCCCGTCGTATTGGTCACAAAGGTGGGTCCAAAGTGTGACATGTGATCGTAGAGACGTTTTCCTACCGGCAATGCCTGCACAAGGGGAATCCCAATGGCCTTCAGGTTGTCCTCTGGCCCAATCCCCGAGAGCATCAAGAGCTGTGGCGAGTTGAAGGCACCCGCTGAGAGAATAACTTCCCTGCGTGCCTTAAAGGTATACTTCTTCTTCTTGTAAGCAAACTCGATGCCGTAGGCGGATTTTGTAGCATCCTCGATGAGCACACGATGCACACGGGAAAAGGGGAAAATGTGTAGATTGGAGCGTTGATTTCGAATGGGACGAATGTAGGAGGCGAAGGCGCTGTGACGCCGTCCATTGTTTGTGGTTGCCTGCACATAGGACACGCCCAGCTGAGATTGCCCATTGTAGTCGGTGCGAGGATGTCCCGCTTGTACCGAGGCAGTCACAAAGGCATTCACCATCTGTGTGCGGAAGCGTACATCCTCCACACTAAGTGGTCCACTGTGATTGTGATACGGCGATTGCTCCAATCCCTGCAACTGAGCTGACTCACTGCGCAGAAAATAGGGCAAGACATCGGCATAACTCCAGCCCTGATTACCCCGCTCCGCCCAGGCATCAAAATCCCGTCGATTGCCACGATTGTAGATCATATAGTTAATGGAGCTTGTGCCTCCCAAGACTTTACCTCTTGGCAATGCACATTCCCTATTGTGCATGCCAAAACAGGCGAGACGCTGTGGCACGGATTTGTAGTTCCAGTTGGAGGCGGTCAACTGCAGATGCCCGGCCAGAACTGGCGTTAAATGTGCCAAGTTCTCCACGCCGCCAGCTTCAATGAGAGCCACCCGCCAGTTGGGATTCTCGGAGAGACGCGCAGCCAAAGTGCAGCCAGCTGCTCCAGCTCCAACGACAATAAAATCATAGCTGGCTTGATGTTGAGGCACTGCAATGAAATATCATTTTGGTTTATTTTAAATAGTCACAAAAAAAATTTATAGAATGTAGATTTTCCCGTAGCTCAGCTTTTAGAGTCGCCGACCTTTTACATAACTAGAACTAAAGTTCGAAAAATAACTGGGTTTCGAACCCTGCTATGTCAAAAATCTGTAACTTACCTGTTCTGTTAGTTTTTGAAATTGGACTGAAAATGCTTTAAGTAGCATGTAGCGTGATCATAAAATATTGAAAAAAATATATAAAAAAAATAATAATAAAAATTTCAGCAAATAAAATCAGTGCACAATCTTATTATTAAAAACGTATATTTAACTTAGAAAATCAGATTTTTATAATAACAATTAAAAATGGAATATACAATATAATAATAAAGAATTTTTAATTCTTTCAATACTACAAAATTGGTTGCAAGTCTTACAGAAAATCCACTTAGAACATTAATTGTAATAAAATTTGTATTGTATTTTTAAGCTCCGGCTATAGAAGAATGTAATGAAGTATTAAAGAATTGTGGAACCATTTTATCCATTGTAATTTTCTGTGCTTTGGATTTTCGTAACTTGCTTCTATGAAAATGATGGGTTGCTTTGTGTTTGGCACTTAAGATAATTTGAACACTTAATTTAAACTGCATAATTCTCGAAACATTAGTGAAAATCGCGGTAATATTTAAGTTCGCGGTGTCCAACACTTTGATTTAGTACTCACCATTAGGATGTAATGTCAGCTCCAAAAGATTAGCGAAACCCAGTTGCCGCAGCTGCTCCAATATTGGAGGATTCGCCAAGCTGCCGATGGCCAAGAGCGTTGTTAGCAGCGCCACGTGATACATTTCAATGAAAAAAACCGAAACGCGATTGACGCTTATAAGTCAACAATTTTGAACAATTAGAGCTCAAAGCTTCCAAAAAAAAATTATATTAAATAAAAAGTCAATTACGAATCGGGTTTTTGGCTTGTACTCATTTCTGTCTTGAATGAATAATTTAATCGTACTCACGTGTGACTAAAATTTAATCGAGCTGTGTATTTGTCTTCTATCATTCTCTAATTACTTTTATAAAATTATTTAATCAGCTTATACCCTTAGACCTATACAAGAAGTAACGTCTGCCGGCGCTTAAAATTTAATTTATATAATTTAATTATAAAAAATATGTATTATGCATCATCAAGTTAAAATGTAATCTTATTCTTTGATTTGTGTTCCTTTAATGTATTTCAAATGAAACATGTCTGCTGCCAAATATTTCAACAATAACATTTTGACAAGATTCTTCATGAAACTGACAATTAGTTTAAGGTTTTTACAAACTTAAAATTAAAAGTTTTGCAAATCGTGTTAGTAAAATATAGATTTAATTGAGAATAGAAAGGAAAGAATCTAAGAAATGATAAGAAGAAAAGCCAAAAGGCGAGACAGATATTTTCTCAAGCTAAATTTAAAAAATAATCCTTGTAAAATAAAGGTATAAGAAGAAATATTTGTTTTTTAAAGAATAACGAAATAATTATTGTTTAATACTTCTATCTAAAATATGTGAAAGTTTAAAAGGGAATATTTTTTAATTTTCAATTAGAGGTGAAATAGAAAAAAATGGGAGCATTACAATATACTTTAATTTTATTTGAATAAATAAGTTGGCAAAACGAAAATTTATTCTTCAAAATAATAAATCGAAATTAAACTACAATAAAATATTAATCAAAATATCTATTCATTATTACATAAAAATATTCATTCATTTTAAAACGAATAACGAACATTTCATTACGTAGGTCATTGTTACAACAATGTTTACAGTTTGTTTTGTGGTTTCAATAGATACTTTGCCCCTCCGAAACTGAAGCTGAAGTCATCGCTGACAATCGATTGTGTAAAAGTTGAAAACTCGTCAGACTTGTTCTTAATTTTCAAACTTTCGACTCGCATTTTATTGACCCAAATAAATATAAATATATACTATATTATACACTTTTTATTTGTATATTTTTAAATCATAACAATCGCTTGAGTGATCCGTCCAGTTGTAAATCAATTCCATTCGGCCCTTATGAGGTCGGCTGCCTTCTCGCCGATCATAAAGGCTGCCGCATTTGTGTGAGCCGTGGGTGGCAATGGGATGACACTGGTGTCCACGACTCGGAGTCGTCGCATTCCGTGCACCTTCAGTTGGGGACTGACCACGGCAGTGGCATCACTTGCCGGTCCCATGCGGCAGGTGGCAACCTGATGATGCAACGTGTACGACAAAGTTCGTATCGAACATCGCCAATAATCATCGGATCCAAAGGGATGACTCTCACAACCAGGCACAGGAATATCCAATAGTCTAGTGCCAATTGCTTTGAGTGCTGGCATCTTTGAAATCCTTATGGATTCCTTAATGCCCTCCAACAACTCCTCCACATCCTGTTCGTTCTTGAAGTACTTGGGATCAATGCGGGGCCATTCGAGTGGATTGCGTGTATGCAGCCAGAGACGTCCAACGGATTTCGGCTTAAACTGCATGATCAGAAAACTGAAATGATCCTGTTGACTTCGCACGAGATCCCGATACATTGTGTTGTAGATTTCAGGCTTTAAGTTGGCGCCACGAGCCAGTGCAGTACCTTCATCGCTGGCCAGACTTCCGGCTACCTGGATGAGCTCAATATCTGGCTGTTTGGCATGAGATTTTGCCGCTGGCACCTTGATGAATGTGAGAGTCTCAACGCCACCAATGCTGGAGACCAAGGTGTCTGCACGTCCCAGCAGAAAGTCGATAATTCTCTGAGGTGTCAAGCGGGAGGTGAAGAGTGTCTGTCCCGTCGTATTGGTCACAAAGGTGGGTCCAAAGTGGCACATGTGATCGTAGAGACGTTTGCCCACTGGCAATGCCTGCACAAGGGGAATCCCAATGGCCTTCAGGTTGTCCTCTGGCCCAATCCCCGAGAGCATCAAGAGCTGTGGCGAGTTGAAGGCACCCGCTGAAAGAATAACTTCCTTGCGTGCTCGGATCTGATATTGAATGCCAGCATGTCGCACCTCGACGCCATAGGCCGACTTGGTCGCCTCATCGATGAGGATGCGAGTGACCCTTGCCATGGTCAGAATGTGCAGATTCTTGCGATGCGCCCGCACTGGCTCAATGTAGGCCCTAAAGGCGCTGTGTCTCCTGCCCTTGAGCGTGTTGGCCTGAACATAGGATACGCCCAATTGGGACTCCCCATTGTAGTCGGTGCGTAGATGTCCCGCTTCTTGAGCAGCCCGCAGATACGAGTGGGACAAGGTGGTGCGATACCGCACATCCTCCACACTAAGTGGTCCACTGTGATTGTGATACGGCGATTGCTCCAATCCCTGCAACTGAGCTGACTCACTGCGCAGAAAATAGGGCAAGACATCGGCATAACTCCAGCCCTGATTTCCCCGCTCCGCCCAGGCATCAAAATCCCGTCGATTGCCACGATTGTAGATCATAAAGTTAATGGAGCTTGTGCCTCCCAAGACTTTACCTCTGGGCAGGGCACATTCTCGATTGTGCATGCCAAAACAGGCGTGACGCTGTGGCACGGATCTGTAGTTCCAATTGGAGGCGGTCAACTGCAGAGAGGGCGCCATCAATGGAATCAGATGCATTAGGTTCTCAACGCCACCTGCCTCAATGAGATAGACGCTCCAGTTGGGATTCTCGGAGAGACGGGCGGCCAAAGTGCAGCCAGCTGCTCCAGCGCCCACCACAATGAAGTCATACTTGGATAGCGGCACTTTCCGGAAATTCGGTTTCAATTTTATTTTTATTCATTTCAAATAATTTGTATACTTACAATCGCTGTACAGTGGCAGATTGACCACATTTCCCAGGCCAAGTTGTCGCAATTGTTCACTACTGTATTGTGCTCCTTTTGTCGCTGTTGTTCTTCTTGTTGCTGTTGCTGTTGCTGCTGCTGCTGTTGTTGTTGTTGTTGCCACTGTCAAGGCCAAGGCCAAGAAAAGTGGCAACTGTTTAAGCTGCTGTCTGCACATATTTTCGATGAACCGTTCACTAAGCTTATTCTCTGACGACTGTATCGTTTACATTTGGCTTCTGGTCCATTTCGATTTGAATGCTGGCTTCGTACAGTGGTACAAAGTGATTTAAATGGAGATATTTGTAAAAAAAACAGCTATTTTTTCTTATATAAATATCTCATTTAATTAACCATTTTATTTTATACTTTTTACACAACTTCAAGCTGTTTTAAGATTTTGCTTATTTAATTTTCAATTTTATTGCATACTAAACTATGTAATTTTATAAGTTTTTTCCACGCTTTATTCGTGTCCTCTATGGTTATTTTATTAAAAGAAAGTTGTTGTGTTGCATTATGTTCTCCTACTCCTCTTCTTAAATTATCTGAAGTCGAACAAGAAAAATAATTTAATACGCTTTTCATTTGTATATCTAAGTTTTGTTGATATCTATGACCTCCATAGTCACTTTATTACAAGAATTATCATGCTTACTATATTTTGACTTAATTTATTTTGATTTGTGATCTATATCGTCAATGGTAACGTTATATTCATGTCCTTTAGGTTCACATTATTTATTAGATTTGACATTTATTTCAACAGCTTATCGGATTTTAAGCCCTTAAATTATTTCTGTATGTTTTCCATGCTCACCATAAAACTTAATTAATTTATCTATTAGTCTGTTAAAAGTAACAGGATTTATTTTTTTTTCAATAGCATTTGAACCACTGTGCATCGTTGGCTTCGACATGGCTTCTCCTCGGCTCGGTTTGGTGCTAAACTCATCTTTATTTTATCTGAGGTTCAGCTCATTTTATTACCAGCTGCCTATTAACGCTTTCTATCCAGCTATGACTTATCTCCCCTTTCTGTCCCCCTTTCTTCACTTCGCCTGACTTGGCTCGAAGAGTCAGAAGATTGACATTTTTATAGTTTCTCTAAAGTTTTATTTTTGCCTAGATTTTCTTCCAGTTCTGTTACCTGCTGATTCTTTTTCTGGTTCTGTTTATGATGTTTCTATCTTCATTTGCGGAAACTATAAACACTTGAAGGCATTCGCAAAAACTCGCAACTCTTTTCTGACTCAAACTCTTTCTTTGACTCTGCTGTGCTTCGTTCAAGGAGCTCATCAGCTGGCAACCCTATAAGTCACCCCATAAAGTACTAGCAGTTTTTTTTTATTACTATTATTTTTTGGTTTTGTTTCGTTTTTATGTGCTATTGCGTTTTGTTTCCCATGACAAAGTTGAAAGAAAACATAATTACGAGCAGAGTAGCACATGAAAACAGCAGCAACAAAAAAAAAAAAAAAACCAAACAATGTATATTCGGTGAATGACGACATTTGAATACCCTTTATATTTTTTTCTATAATTATTATTTGATTATAACTTAAGTAATTGCATAAAAAATTTATTAAAAATCTTATTTTTTAGTCGTTGGTTGAAAAATTGAAAAAATTTAAAAAATACACTATTCCACTTGAAATAAAATTTTTGAACTTATTCAATAAATGTTCCCTTAAAGAAATTAAAGTAAAAATAATATACCTTTAGATAGGGTAAACTAAACAGAATTGGAACGCATCGTGCGCAATCAGTGGAGATTAAACGGCTTCAGACTGACAGCCACCCTAAGCCTGAGCTCCCAGATTCCCATTTTCCACTTTCCTCATGCCATTATTCTTCAGTTTTTGCAGGGTTGTCAACGTTACCAATGCAACAGTCAACGCTAGATTTGGTTAGCTCAACGGCAGCGAAAATAAACAATCAACCCCTCAGGTCTCAGTCCAACCAATAGACATGACCACAACCCCGCCCCCCCCCCCCCTCCCCGCCCCCCTTTGACGAGCCCCTTTTGTTGGGTCCAGCATATTGAAAATAAGTATGCAATTGCAACCCACTCTTTAGACATCCACTTGCAAATTTGATCCAACTCTGTCCGCGCACCTGCCCAATTCCCCAGCCAAGATTACACCCATGAATATTTGATGCTTTGATAATGAAAATGCCAACATTGTGTGGAAAAAAGGGGACAAAGTAACCACACAGATGAAATTTGCATTTAAACCATACCCCCTTAAAATATTATACTGACAGAGTTTTTTTAAATAAAAGTTTTCCGTTGCTAGACAACTTTAATAAAATTATGAAGGAATTCATATCAAATTGAATGAGCAAACATGTTGATATCCTAATTAAATCTGTAAAGTTAGTGCTAAAGCTTATACAGTAGCTTTCAAGTAAATTTGTGTTTATTTTATTTGTTGATAAGTTTTTAGTTCATTAGTTGACTGTTTGATCCTTTTTTAGTAATAAATAGAAAATTTTTAATATATTTCAATGTATGTGAATAAGATTAACTTACCTGTTACTTACCCAATACATACTCGAATTTCTGTCTCAGAAAACTACATCAAAAGCTTTATTTTAAGCCGAGCTTTTAAACTCTACCAAAAGTATGCAATGCACTTACTTGTAGAATTGATTTAAAAGTCTAATATCAAAGCGATTTATATAAAAAAAAACTAAATAAAAGAATACTATATTAAGATTAGTTATATTTAGGTTCAGCTTTTTAATATATTAACAAATATATAGTAAAGGTCGTAATGAGTAAGCTTTAAGCTATAAGCAGCGTTAGAGAAGCTTTTCATATCAAGCACAAAGTCGAATTAATGCTAATGCATAATTTTAAGCGCCGCATAGGAAATGACTGAAAATGATGAATGATTAGATAATTTTACGTATAAAATTACACGCACACTCAAAGATACATATGTTTGTATACATACTACTTGTAGGTGAGTTTTGTGGTACTTTAGTTGATTGGTCAAATCAAGGTAAAGTCAGAACCTGCGGCAAAGTAATAAAGAGTCGGAAACGTTAAAACAAATGTGCAACAATTATGTGCATAGGCAACAACTAAACAATCAAATTAGATAAAAGAAATATTCGAATTAGAGCTTAACTAGCAAATACCCTGTACTTTAGAACAAACTTTAAACTATAAATGACACAATATCATACAGGCTAAGAAAATGTTAATCTACAGGGTATTCGAATAAAGTTTAAAATCATACTCGATTTAGAGCTAAACTAGCAAATACCCTGCTTTTAGAACATACTTTATAAATGACACAAAATCATACAGCATAAACTATACTAACGAGTTTATACAACAAGCTACGAAAATTTAAATCTACAGGGTATTCGTATAAAGTTTAAAATCATTTCCGCAACAATAAAAGACGAGAAACAGCATTAAATAAATCAAAACAATCGACGCTTGAATTTGAACAAAATCGCAGACTTCATGGCTTTCAATTTGATGATAATGTTGTTAGCATTTTGCTATTGTCATTTGTTGTTGTTGTTATTATTATTAGCATGAAAATTGGCAAACAAGAAAACAGAAAAAAAAGATATAAACAAAAAAAAAAAAAACAATGAGAACAAATGTCTATAGGTTGAGCCAAAGAGACAGACACTGAAAATTGAGACAGAAAAGGCGTCAGAAACGGATACAATAAAAATGACGGGTGAAATCAAATGATATAAAATGGAATTCAATGTCAATGTCGAAACACGTCTGTTGTGAGGCTTAACTGCATTCCGTACTGTTAGTGAAATCATAGTTGGGAAGAAATTTATTAATAATGTGGTATGATATTATTATTTATTTATCTTTATTTATTTAGGGCGTGATTTGAAACATTTATTATATTATTTAAATTTTTTTTTATTTTTTTTTTGGATGAGCTAAAATAGATAGATTACTATAGTTTCCTAAAATTCAGTTACTTTGTTGTAATTTTTTACCTTTGACGTTTGCTTGAAAGAATGTTAATTTATAGCTGGGAAAACTAATAAATATTTTCTTACATAAATCACAAATTGATATGTTTTTGCGGTTGGGATTTTCTAATGCTTTGACGCTAATATATAAGATAATATTCTGTTGTTAAATATAGTATATAAGATAATTTTCATTTAATATAGTTGAACTTTTAAAAGATTTTTTCCAAATGAGTTAACTTGTTACACATCAATACTCATAATCTCAACGCATTTTAGTTGTGATATATGAGAAGCTTAACAGTGACCCCAACATTTGATGTTAATGTGTTGATCAGTCGATGCACCTGAAACATTATCTGAAATAATATTCGAAATCTTTTTGTTAAGATAACTTGTTTCATTGTTTTTTTTCAAACGGAAAATGTCAGTTGAATATAATTTCAGAACAAAATACAGGTATTTTATATTTTATTTATTACTTAGAAACTAGCTTAGATTAGAATCAGTTCATTATTATTAATATGCGAAGAAGTTGATAGAAAACTAACTAAAAGCCCCGTTCATTGAGATTGAAGATTATAAAGAACAGAATCTAAACAGGCACTTGGTTTTGCTTTGAACGGAGCTTAAACCTGATGTGATACCTAAGATAATGTAGTGATATCTAATCTATCTTAATTGATAAAGCCATGATCTTGTTTGATTATATCGGCAGCCTTTTCGGCAATCATGAAGACGGGTCCATTCGGATGTCCGGCTATAATTTCGGGCATAATGCTGGCATCCGCCACACGTAGATTCTTAATGCCATGAACCCGAAGTCGAGCATCCACAACGGCAGCACGATCGGATTTGGGTCCCATCTTAGCGGTGCCTGAATAGTGATAGATGGTGAATGTGAAGTGACGAACATAGCAGGCCCAATAGGCCCAACTCTTGTACGGATGCTGCTTGCAGGTGGGAATCTTTCTCTCCCAGAGCTTGGCATTGATGGACTTCATGGCATTTTGGTCCATTAGACTGATAGCTTTGAGCAGACCACGCACAGATATATCCACATCATAGGGATGCGAGAAATAATTGGCATGTATCAGGGGATATTTGAAAGGATCCGTGCTCTTCAGCATGATGCGTCCACGGCTCTTGGGTCGCAATATCATTGGGAAGATCATGAATGCATTTAGAGACTTGTCCTCGATCTCAGCGAATATCGAATCGTATATAGACTTCTTAAGGCCAAAGGCACGGGATATTGCCGGATTGGAGGACATCGATCCACCCACCAGAAATAGCTCAATATCAGGCCAACCATCTGCCTCACGTTCATGATCCAGATCCCAGAAAGCGATGGCCTCGCAGCCACCAGGTGATCCATAAGGTCCCTCCATTCGATTGTATCTCGTCAGCCACGATGGGTCGGCAAAATCTTCAAACTTCAGCGATGTGGCATTCGTTGTGAATGTCACAGCTGGCGCCGTATGATCCTGTAGATTGTAACCCACAGCCAGATCCACAATGGGTTTAATGCCCACCTCCCGAAGATGCTTAGCTGGACCAACTCCAGACAACATGAGCAGCTGAGGGGTATTTATGGCTCCCGCTGAGACAATCACCTCCTTCCTGGCGAGCACCTTCTGCATGCGTCCATCGGCTTGAACCATGATGCCATAGGCGGTCTTTGTCTGTGGATCGATGAGCACACGGGTCACCATAGCATTCTTCTTCACATGGAGATTGTGACGTTTTCCCTTCAAGGGATAGAGGTAGGCACGATTGGAGCTCCATCGGGTCGAATTGCGGGTGGTTGTGTGCAGATAGGCGACTCCATTTTGAATGCGTCCATTGTAGTCACGGTACTTGAGGCCATCCTGTTGTGCCGCATCAACAAAAGCGTCTGCGATCTTGGAACGCCAATTGACATAACTAATTTTAACAGGACCATTTCGACCAACCATATCCTCCTCTGCATCTGGCACGCTGCTGCCCTCGTACTTCTTAAAATAGGGCAAGACTTCCTTCCAACTCCACCCGGTATTTCCCAATTCAGCCCACCGATCGTAATCCCGTCTATTCGCACGAGTATACATCATATAATTGAGGACACTAGATCCACCCATCACTTTACCACGCGGCCAATTGCATCGATTATTATTCATCGCAAGGCATGCATGATCCGAGGGTTGTGTACGATATTTCCAATTCATTTCGCCGAGTTGTAGAAAATGTGCAACAATCGGTACATCCATAATCAGACGTTCGGGTCCGCCTGCCTCCAGGAGTAGCACCTTCCACTTGGGATTCTCAGAGAGACGAGCGGCCAGAGCACAGCCAGCGGTACCTGCTCCAACGACAATAAAATCATATTCACTGTCCAGTTGATTGGTGTTATCATAGTTCTCCAGCTCGACATCCGATTGACCGCGTCGTAGAAAATTTATTGTCTCCAACAGAACGTTGCCTTCTTGGCCGGCAACCAAAGACAAACAACCGGCTAATAGCACACATAAATTCCATTTGCTAGTCATGCTAGACACTTTTTAACACTTCTTTAGAACAACAACCAAAAAAAAAAGAACGAAACCGAAAAAAAAAGTATAGAATTTAATTTATCGTCCAAAAATATGTTTTCGATACAATTAAAAAAAAAATTGACGCTGCCTTTCGGACTGATCGCGCATGCGTGGCCCGTGCCGTTGTCGTTGTGATCTTGCCCAATCGGACTCGTAACTAGTAATGCTGACAATCGCTCTAGTCAAGTTCAATTTAATATTAAATATAAGCGTCGATCCGCCGTACCTAAGTCGTTGTTGCCGAATCGCTTTTGCGAATCTTTTCGGCTCTTGTCTCGATCGACGATCGTTTATAATGTTGTTGTTGTTAACGATTTAGTTGCCAAGAATCTTCAGCTTCAGCTTCAACTTTAGGTTGAGCTTGGCATGACTATGGACACGTTCACATTAAAATTGAAAGCCAGCCCGTTCGTTGTCTCTGACATTGACTTGAGCTCACTGATCGTTCACACGATCGCAACTCGAGCATTGACCAAATTGCGGAAGCTACGCAGAGCAAAGCTGTGCAGTTTACGGGCCAACTTGCCCAAACACAGTTAAAGGGCATATATTTAGGGCCAACATTTAACGATCATTGATCGATATAATCGAACGATCCATCCATCGATCGATGCGGAACACGCGTGCAACTCATTTTTATTAGCAACAATATGTCAACCCACAACAAGAAAACAAAAACACAAAACAAAAGAAATGTTATCATCCACACATCGAAGTTTTAATACACTGCAGATTTAAAATAATGATGAACAAAATAACTTTAATACTGAGTGACTAGAATGGGGCGAAGCTTTGCCGATCGAGAATATATATATATAATTTTTCTATGGCTTCTGTTAGTGCATTACATACTAGACGAAAAATTTATTATACCCTCTGCAAGAGTATAAAAGCAAAAAATGGGAAAATTTATGAAAACGATCGACAAGATCACATTGAAATCAATCTTGAAAGTGGCAAGAATTTATATTTATTGTTCTAGTTGCGGTAGTTGTGATCTTGTTTAATCATATCGGCGGCCTTCTCGGCTATTAAATAGACTGGCCCATTAGGATGGCCGGATACCAGATAGGGCATTATGCTGGCATCCACAACACGTAATTGTCCAATGCCATGGACACGAAGACGGGCATCGACAACGGCACTGGGATCACTGCGTGGTCCCATTTTGGCAGTGCCCGAATAATGATAGATCGTAAATGTAAAGTGTCGAGCATGACATTCCCAATATTTGGCACTCATCCATTCGTGTTGACTACATCCAGGTATTTGTTTATCCAACACTTTTGCATTGATCGCCTGAAAAGCGGGCATATCGATTAGACTCACCGCCTTTTGGATGCCACGCACTGTAATATTCATATCATAGGGATGGGAAAAGTAATTGGCATAGATCAGGGGATGTACAAGGGGATTACGATTGCGCAACTTAATACGACCTCGACTCTTGGCTCGCAATATCATGGGAAAGATCATGAAAGTGTCAGTACCTTTGCGTTCCAAATCTCCGTAGATTGTCTCATAGATTTCCGGCCTGAGACCGAAAGTCAATCGCAATGCGGGATTAAAACTTAAACTGCTTGCTGAGAAAAAGAGCTCCGTATCGGGCCAATCTTTAGCACGTGATTCATCGTCCAAGGCATAGAATGAAATGGCCTCGACGCCACCAGGAATCCTCATTAGACCACGACCACGCAAATAATTGCCAACAGATTCACTGGTCAGTATTCGATTAAGTTTCAGCGATGAAGCATTGCACACAAAGGTTACACCTGGAGCCGTATGATCCTGCAGATTATAGCCCACAGCCAGATTCACAATGGGCTTTATGCCCACCTCCCGAAGATGCTTAGCTGGACCAACTCCAGACAACATGAGCAGCTGAGGGGTATTAATGGCTCCCGCTGAGACAATCACCTCCTTCCTGGCGAGCACCTTCTGCATGCGTCCATCGGCTTGAACCATGATGCCATAGGCGGTCTTTGTCTGTGGATCGATGAGCACACGGGTCACCATAGCATTCTTCTTCACATGGAGATTTCGACGCTTTCCCTTCAAGGGATAGAGGTAGGCACGATTGGAGCTCCAACGGGTCTCATTGTCGATGTTCGCCTGTAGATAGGAGACTCTCAGTTGTTGCTCGCCGTTGTAGTCGCCGCGTTGTTGACCCGCCTGCTCCGACGCGATAATAAAGGCATCGGCAACAGGTGTGCGGTCCATCGCATAGGTGATCTTTACAGGTCCACGTCGGCCGGGCTTGGCGTGTCCCGTGTCCGCATCGGGTATGCGTGATCCTTCGTACTTGCGAAAATATGGCAAGAGCTCCTCATAGCTCCAGCCGGTATTTCCCAAGCTGGACCAGCGATCATAGTCCATTTTATTAGCTCGTGTATACATCATATAATTGAGCACTGAGCTGCCTCCCATTACCTTGCCACGTGGCCAGTTGCAGCGATTGTCCCTCATGGCCAGGCAATAGCTGGAAGATCGCTCAGTTCGATATTTCCAGTTCATTTCACCCAGCTGCAAATAATGCGCCAACACTGGCATATCCATAATATAGTTCTCGGGTCCGCCTGCCTCGAGAAGCAGCACCATCCACTTGGGATTCTCGGAGAGACGTGCGGCCAGAGCACATCCGGCAGTTCCAGCGCCGACAACAATGAAATCATATTCACCAAGAAGTCTGTCACGATCATCCATCGCCTCCATTTTCATTTGAGCTGCGCCACGTTGCAGTAACTCCACTGCATCGAAGAGTGCATTGCCGTATAGACTCTGAGCCACAGCTGCACCAGGGAACCACCACAGGCTCCATCCCGACAGCAATGCCAAGCGCACGGCTATTTCTATTCGCATCTCCGTCAAGATCCAGACAGCAACGCTTACAGCAATCGACTAAAACAATCATTAATCCGGACTTAGCTCTTTATTAAATTTTTTAATAGTATTTAATACATTGTAGCTGTAATGCACTTACGGTGGAAAGTAGGGGCAAGGTATCTATTAGAAGACTGCTGTGTGTATGGATTCTTTCAAGTAACGTAGTAAATGAATGACTCAATTCACAATTGCTTGCGCTTTTAACTCATGACATCTACAGCTTTTAAATTATTCTTATTCCTCAATACAGTATATAGATCGTGCTAGGTTCAGCTTAGAAAGAGATTTTGTTACAGACAAAGAAAGAGAGAGAGAGAGAGACAGAGAGAGAGATAAGGAAATAGCGAGACCATAACCTAAGACAGTAACTCAAGAATATTCCAATGTTCTATTTACGATGTAGGTTTGGGGTAAGGCTTCTATTAGAAAACAGGTGTGCCTAAGAACTCTAACGTGAACTGAATAACTGAATCCAATCATTACAATTCATAGTAATGTAGTAATAATATAAAATTATAATAATATTAGATAATAAGTTCAATTCTTTATTGCTTGTAGTTTCAACTAGACTAGACGATAAGAAGAAGAGAGTAATCATAATAAGACAATAACTCAAGAAGATCATCGATTTAACGCTGACATATATGTTGAGTATTTATAATTGACTGAAATGTAATTAAATATTGAGATTTAAATTTTGATTTCATTTTTTAATATTAATTTGATATTATTTATTTATATCAAAAATTAAAATTAAATAATAATATAGATAAATTGATATTTTAAAAGTTTTCTCTGCTCTACTCAACATAAGTTTTCTCTTTATATTTTATTATTAAAAATAAATGCAAGAATTAATTTTATATTTAAGCTTTTTTCATTTTTTTTTTTTATTTTGAATAGTTCAATGATTAGATGTAATAGTTGTATGGAATTTAAAAATACATTTTAATAAATAGCTGAAAATTGTAATATTCTATACCAGTTATTGATATAAATTTATGTGGAGAGCATAATGTGAACTATAAAAGTGAATGTATTCTCAATTGCTCTCGAGGTTTTTTTAATATATCCAGAGACACTTGCCAGCTGACAGTGTTGCTTGAAGAAACTTTGTTATTTAATGAATCGGCAATTTAATGCATCAACTCCCGCCTGAATATGCACATTCTCGTTACATTGTTTAATTATTTCCGTTTGCATGGGAATAACAATAAAACAGAATGGCCTCCGTTTGAGGCAGACATAGAGAAACCACAGTCAAGAATTTTTTGGGCGGCAATTCAACGTGAACCACTCGACCGAATACACATGACATACTAAAATCTATTATTTTAAAGTTGGTTTAAGATCTTGTTAGTTACTCTGAGATAGTTAAAGTCTCTGTGGGTTGTCGTCTTCTTACATGACAGACGGAAAGTGCTCAGCCTATGTCAGGTTAAAAAAACAATTTTAGGCAGCTAAAATCTACAAAAAAAAATGTACAACAATTTTGGGTTCCCCTTGTAGTTTATTAAACTTTCGACTGATTTTTTGTACAATCTTAAGTTCATTTAACTAGGTGTCCTTCGTTCATTTGGAAAAATCTGCAAAACTTCTTTATTTGAAGTTTGTTCAAATAGTAAAACCTACAATCTAAGTTCATAAATTATGCATTTAATTATCGAGTGCTTTGAAATAATCAGAATACTGTATAAGCATGACTTGCTCAATTCTTATTGTACCCAAAATTAAAATTTGAATATTAGACTTGAGACTGCAAATCAGTTTGTTAGATATTAGAATTTGTTTTATAATTAGAAGAATCAGCTTAAGCTGATAATATAGTATATTCCTTGAACAAGGCTTAATATATCAATTGTCTGTGCAACACGCTGTCAAAATTCAATCGAGTATGTATTATTATATATAATATATATTAAGCGTTTTATACCAAAAGCGCATCTGTGCTACGTGTTAAGTAACTGGCTTTAAACCTATTATTACGAGTATATTTTAATTGACAATTAAAATAAACACAAGTTCATAATTACGAATATTGAAAAAGTTTTATGCTTCAAAGCGAAAAAATAAATAAGGAGTAAAGTCTATACCTGAAACTACTTGACTTTTAGAGACCCTGTTAAAAAAAAAACTAAAAAAAAAAAATAATTACAATATATACAGTATTTAAAAAAAAAATAAAATAATACAGGACAACTTCTGCAGTAGGATTTGAATTCAGAATAACCTCACATAATTTGGTGGGTCTAGCTCTTATCGTCTCTAAGATCAAGGTGTTCATACATACAGACGGACATGGATATGTCGATAGGTACTTTGTGGGATCTGCCAACTTAATGGACCATTTGTACTTTTTATGTACGGGGTCTAAATATGATTAAAGCCTAAGCAGTGCTTATTAGTACTCACTAGCTCCCAGACTCTGTGATTAATATTTAATTCTGTATCCCAGATGGAAATTTTTTTTAAATTACACCCTTAAGAGAGGAAAGTTTTTTTATGGACTTTATTTGATTAGTTACTCACGAATTAAAAAAATATTAAAAAATGACACTACAGAAGAAATAGTAAAGATTTTTGAAATATTTGGTGATAATTATCACCGTAAAGAATGTCAACGTTTAATTCATGTTTTACAACTCCCTATAAGAAGAAAAGTGTTTTTTTTTTTTAATTTAAAGATTGTTTAATTTTTTTTAACACTTAACAAAAAACTGGAATAACCCATCCAGTTATGGGCGCTACACATATTATATCCACTTCCATAATTCATTTTGTTTCTAGTTTATAGACACGAATATTTGAGGATAAACCAGCAAGATATTCACCGATATCCATTGTCATAGTTCAATAGAAACCATTCTTGAATTGTGATCTTTTGTGGTTGTTGTGTTGTTTGATTTGAGAACCTTGTCAAGTTCTTGACAGAGCCACTGGGTAGGTGGCCAAGTCTTGGCCAGAACCGATGACATTCAAGCGGAGGCATTCGAGTCAAGGCAGCGACGGCAATTGGTGCGCAATTTCGCAATAACTTGCAACATGTTGCGCGCCACAAGCAGCAAGATTCGCTTCGTCGTCTAACGGCAATTAAAGTATTTTTTTTTTGGGACTTGTTTTGTGGGTACAATCGATAGACGTTTGGTTGTGGTCGTTGTTGGTGTTGTTCTTTGTCAAGAATTTAGCTAGCTGTTGTCTTTGACCGACTTTTTCGTAACACGAAACTGCCAAGTCGCACTTGACTCACAATTTTCGGGCCTTTTTCGAGGTATTCACATATGGTTTTGGGTCTAAGAATTTGAATTTCTAGCTAAGGGATCTTACTCCAATCTCTCACGGTATAAATAAGAAACGAGCCCAAATTTTTTCCAGCTGATTACTGGCTTACTGCTCAATAATAATGATGACTTGTCGCTTTTGACACCTCAACATCCTCCCATCCCTTTTTCAAGTTGTCATCGTAAATTGTTCTTTTGACGACAGACAACGGAATTCTTGATTTGTCACTTTTTGGGCTCGACTCGTTTGCCGACTAAGTCGTTTTTTATGAACACAAATTTACATACGGAGTCATTTGCTATTTTGATTTAATACCCTGAAAGCACTTGAAATGTGGTTATAATATATATATATAATAAAATATAATATAATATATATATAATAAAATATTTGATTTTATTTTGGGAGAAGAAAAGCAAATTGTTATTGGATTTCATAACTGGGTATCTACAAGTTCATCACGGTCTAGAATATTTGAATTTGCATTGTTTTTTATCCATTTTAATGGCATCCTAAGCTGACATATCGATAATGTACTTATATAGACAATTTGTTGCTTTTAAAATGACTTGCCCTTGTAGAGGATATTTTCAATATGTATGTCATGAAGTCTACAATTCATAAAAGGGGCGTGAAAGAGCTTATAGAGTGTTTATATATATATATATATATATTGCTGATCAGGTTTTTAAGCAGACTCTTCGTTCTGTCTGTCTGTTTCTATGCAATCTACTCTAAATCTTTAATGATCACTATTTTGTTGGGTTGAAATGGTTGACTTTTATATATATTAACAATAAAAATATTGAATCTTCGATAAACCGCATTCATTAAGTTTCAGGAATTATTTTAATTGTTTTCATTAATACGAAAAAAATTGCAATCCAACAGACTTTATTTATCTGTATCAATTAGAAACCAATTCAAATATAAAACAAACGCTTAGCTTGAGTGTATTTACAATTCGAACTACATTTTAGACATCGCATCTCATCGATATTGTTAATGGTCGTAAATATTCATATTCAATTTGCAAAAACGAGTATCTTGTCGCCAAGATGAATAAACAGAATCCGTTGACTTACGAGAATGACTAAACAACAAATCCATAAAATAATAAAAAATATAAAAAACCAACAACCAACAACCAAATATTGCGTTTTTAGCCGCAGTAATGAGCCAAAGCAAATCTATAAAAAAAAAACTCACAAGGTCGTCAGACACAGCACACAAGTAAAATACCACGAAATATATATAAAAAAAGAAACAAAAAACCAAATGTAGCCTAAACTTTGAGAGAGAATGTTAGAAGTTCTTGGTAAAGAAGTAGAAATAACAGACTAGTTATTGGGTATTGTAATGAATGACTGGCTTGATAATATTATACTTAATATATGCATAAATATTTGTGTAACAGCATATCAAGGTCTTTGTGCGTTTCCGATTTCCCAATATATTTGATTTGAAATTCAAGCACATTGCAATTAAGAATGAACATTGAATCATAAGACTTTTATAAACGTATATTTAATTAAGTTATTTTTGAAAATTTCCTAAAGGTATTTAATTTGATTCAATTTATTGATTCTATTTAAAGTGATTCATATATAAATACTTAATGGGGTTTCGAGAAACCTCCTGTATAATCTGCTGCAAAAACTTTTCTCTAGATTTTTCGTTTCTGAAAATATTTTGAAAATGGCAGCAGGCCTATTATGAGCATTCACTTTTCACTCTTATCGAAAGTGGTTTGATTCAGTTCTCTAAGCTTCTCACATTCAAAATCCCAAAGGCAATCAATTTGAGCTCACACCACATTACAGCAGTATGTCCAGCACCAGCAAGAAGGGACGAGGACAGGGACAGGGGCAAGGGCAGGGACATGGACAAAGACATGGACAGAGACAGAGGCAGAGACAGTTTCAGTCCAAGTCACAAGCGAATCCGGAGCAACTAGAGATGAGCACAAAGGGCACAAATACCATCACAAAGCAAGTGGAACTGGCAATGCACACCAAGACACCATCTGAAGAATCAACCCATAATAATAATAAAATAGGGTTACCTGTTGACAGTCAGTCCCAACAGCAGGCCAGTCTCACGGCAGCTGGTCAGGATGCTGGGGAGTTGCCAGAGGATTTCGATAACCAATGGGGTGGTCACTTTCTGCGCGTCCTGACCCGCTGCCTGATGTATTGCAGCGCTCGTATTGCCGCTGGATTCGGTTTGAGCCGTCAACAGACCGCTTGGTATAAGCATTGCTGGGACAATCCTGGCCAGCGTCCATGTGGCATCAGCTTTTTGGGTGCACCTGAGGATTATCTGCCACCAAGTGGCACATCTAACGAAGATCCATCCATTTGATTGCTTTGCATATTTTGTTGGCATACATAAATATTATTGAAACTGTAAATCTAACCCGTTAAGCAATAATAATATCGCATTACCTTCCCAGCATTATATTCGATTCGATTAGATTTTATTTCTTATTTATATTATTGATTTTGTTTTCAAAATTCTTAATTAATATTCAATAAGTCTCATTAATATACCTCCAAGGGGAATTGAATTGACACAGGTTTAAATAATTTTCATTAAGAGGAAACTAACTGAAATTTGTAACAGTAATTACAATAAATTCACCCCTGGACGTTTTAAGGTCCAGTATACCGTCAATCAAATTGACAGTATATTAACAATTTGTATAACGAAGTGGTAATAAGTAACCCCTTTGATAGGAAATAGACTGCTTTCTAAATATATATGTGTGGAAATATTATTTTTATCTCTTTATATTATATATTTTAGCTATTTTTCTATTCATGTTTGGGACCGTTTAATTGTCAGTATTTTGTTGAGATCTTGATTATATTTAAGCTTGTAATTAAATGATCTTTTACTATATTTTTTTTTTCTTGATTTCTTTTATGTTATTTGACACTTGTCTAAACACTTTATGAACTTACTTCCCCAATTCTGTCATTGTTCAACTACTTGAACTCTGTGAATACATTGAGATAAAAATAAATATAAGTAGATAAATAAATAAATATTTGTGACCATTATTTGTTATTATTATTGTTAAGTTGACGTTACTTCCACTTTGGGTACAGTTCAGTTAAGTTTTGGATCAAAGACACTAACAAATATTTAATAATTGCACACTTTAATGTGCTTTAGAGCTGAGCAAATATAATTGCGATTCGAAGTCAATTGAATGATAATTGACTGACAATTAATGATTTTAAGGTGTTTCAATCGAAGAGATCATGATCTTGTTGTTGATTGATTGTTCACATAGTAATTATACGTTTTATTGGCGTATCGAAATTGAGTATTTAAATGTTATTCAACCTATGCGATGAACCGAAAACGCAAACGTTTGTCTATTGATCAAAGAACGTTGAATTATTATTGCCTATGTATTCATTAAATATCATTTGTAGAACAACAAATAAGAATTATGTTAATTACATAACGTAAAGTATAAAATTAAGTCAAGGTCCAAAGATACTGAAAACTCTATGAAACCGGTTAATGGACTTACTACTAATAATACGTGTAGTTATGAGAATATACTGTATACAGGGTCGAAACTCTTTTGGGTGCAGGCGATCGGGGTCAGGAGAAACTGGTCAATCAAAGTTCTGTAAGAGTTACAAAAAACATTTCCGGTTATGACGATTAGACAAAACAAACTGACGGAATATCATTAATTTGAATATAACGTTGTAATTTTCCAATGGATTATTAAGTATTGTTAATCTCATATTGTATTTCTGTCTCTTTTTTTTACAGGTGAGCACTCAAAACGTGATTGGTTCAAACTTCTTAGCCATGAAATTCTTGATAGTATTTGAAGCTCGTTATTCTTGGGTAAGCCAAAGATCAAGTTCACTAGGTCTGGGTCAACTGGGTGGACTGAATGCGTTACTGCGTGAATCTCTAACGGATTCGCATGCAAATAATAATTGAAATCTATTATATAAGAGACTATAACAAGTTTATTAACCTCTAAGTGGAACATAACGACAAAGATGTATGCTAAAAATGCAAAGGAATAACAAAGAATAACATACCATAACATATAGTAATCATAATAATAACAATTTGAAAAAACTAGAGACTGAAGACGACGATCATCACTTCCGCCAGCCATTGACCCAGTTGATATTGGTTATTGGTTCGATTTTGCATTGCCAAATTTGATGGCTTTAGTATTGAGCCACGAAGGGCAAACTTTTGGTGACAAGTAGAAACAGCAACTGATGAAAAAGAAGATGAAGCAGCAGCTGCAGTAGCAACAAGAGTATCACTTGTGAAACACTTGTCAATGGGGGCGTATACGCAATACTCGTAACTATGCGCATACGTAATATGGATAACATTTTAAATTAACTAAACATAACTAGGCCTACCCTATACCCTATCTTTTCGCTATAAATAATTTTTTTCTCATTTTTTACAATATTATTTATCTTGTTATTTTTATTTTTATTATTAATTTTATTTTAAAGAAATCGTGCTTATTTAATTTAATTCTTGTTGGGTTTTGAATAATTACAGCACGACTTAAGACTAATATATATTAGCTTATCAAAACAAAGTTTGTTTACAGATCGAGAAACTGGTATGACAAATGTAAATTCCCAGTTTCACATTTCATAGTTCAAAGAAACAGATAAATTTGTATGCAAGAAAATGTAGGATATATCTTAATATACTTTATTATATTATTTTTTTATATCTTTAAATTGATCAATTTGACCCAACCATTAAATGGTTAAGCAGACCCTTTGTCGATTAGCTTGTTGTTACAGGGTATTAAAATGAAAACAGGTAAATCTATTCAGCAATCGATACAACCTTCAACTGGCTGGTTGAATGGCCAACGATCCGTTAAGCGTCTGTAAAAAAAATGTAGCTGTAAAATTATTAAAAGTTGTTAACTTTTAAGCTAGATACCTCGGCAATTAGTTGCCCATCGAATTAACATATTTTCTTTCCGAGATTGAGCCAGTTTTCATTATTACATAATTAAAATGGGGTTCTTATTGTATTGCTTTTTTTCTGTATCTATTGGGTTTGTATGGGACAGGGTCTTATCGTTTAGCATGTTATCAAACGTTTCCGTTCTTTGCCCGGAAAGTACTTAATTTAATTTGCATTGATTAGTCAGTCAATGAGTCAATCAGAGAGCTTAAAAAAGTTTCCGGCTTCCGATCGTATTGGACGTGAAAATTGTTGTCCAAGGGCATTGTCGAGCTCTTAAGATGATTTATTACCATATTGCTGGGCGTTGTTCAAGTCTTGAAGCGTTTGCTAGTCAAGTTCAAAGTTGAATTTATCGTTTATGCGCCCTTCGTCAATATTTTGTCGGTATGTCTGTCTGTCTTTTGGGTCGGAGGTTAAAGTCAATCATCATAAATTGAAATTTAATCATATTTGCATTTGCGTGTCTCGTTTGTAGCTAACAATTAATGACTGCGCCTATCTATTAGGCAATGATATTTTCCCTCAACCCGCTAGATATGTGCGTTTAATCTATCGACTAAGTAGCCTATTATACATTGAATATTGTTGATACATTATGATTTGTACTCAAATTTGAACACTTCTACTTATTCTATCCAATTTCGCATTAAAATATGAATTTTTATTATATTTGTATACCCTGTGTCCAATAAAAACGGCAGAATATATGTAACATGCAAAAGGGGACGTGGCAGACCCCCCAAAGAAACGATTGAGCCATGTCCGTCTGTCTGTCTGTCTGTCCGTCTGTTAGAACGCGTCGATCTCAGAAACTATAAGAGCTAGAGATTTTAAATTTGGTATGTAGGTTCCTGAATACAGACCGGATCCCAATATCATATAGCTGCCATATGAACCATTGGTCGAAAATGAAGTTTTAATATAAAAGAGTCGAAAATTATCTGTTAGTGCAGAGTATTTGGGCACAGGGTATCCTACTGTCGAGCGTGATCGACTGTAGCCGCGCCTCACCGCGTGCGATGCGAATTATAAGATTGTCCCAGGTTATATCCTGTACCTTATTTAAATATAGAGTATCGAAAATTTTCCTATTTTTTTTTTTTTTATTAAATCATAGTCTTTTCATTATCCACTTGATTAGTAACGTTTTTCTATTTTCCACTCAGAAATTTTTTTCAACCTACCTTAGCTGATTTTACCTCAGCTCAGCTCAACTCAACCTAACTTACATTTTCTGCTTCTCTTTGTTCAGTTTATTCATCGTTCGTACAGTTGATGTCATCGCTAGGACAACGCCCTGTTGATGACTGTAAACATATTTTGTAGCCTGCTTTTAGGCAGTTGACATTAATTGTCGCTTCAGTTGGTTGTTGTTGTATGCGAATTAATTTAATTTATTAAATAGAATTTTGTGTTTATGCATTGTATAAATAATATGGGCGTATGCTGCTTACAAATAGTCAAAAAATATTTATACAAATTGCAACTAAATTAGAAATTAAATAAAGTAAAAAAAAAAAAATATTACAATAAAATAAAATATTATTAAAATAATAGTGGGGAAAAAAGCAAATATAATAATAACTATGTTTAGTTAACTAGAGTATAGAAGATATACATAACTATGACTCGATTTCATGCTTTTGCTTTTACATAACTTGAGATTTGTTGTAAGTCTGGGAAAGTGATTGTTGTGTTGTGGTGTGTGTAACAAAGCAAACAGTGCAAAACTTTGTTGCTTTGTTTTTGTATGTTTTTAATGTTTAAACAATGGCAAACACTGTCTATAGGTCTGTCTAACTGTAGGTCTGTCCGTTTTGGAATTTATGGTAAAGCTAGTAGACCCCTGAGTAACCCTGGCCAATGTCGTTGTCATCGGACTTTTGCTAACTATTTGTGACTGTTGCTGACAATGTAATGTTGCTGTTGTCGCTGTCGCTGTCGCTATCGATGTTGCTGCTGTTGTCGCTTATGCTAATGCTGTTGCTATTTATGCTACTTGCAGACGTTTCACTATCACTATAGATATCACGACGTTTGACCTTATACTCGGGATTCTTGAGCCAATCCTCCTTGATGAGATCGGCACCCTTTTCGGCAATCATAATGACTGGAGCATTTGTGTTGCCGCTACTTATTGTTGGCATAATGCTGGCATCAATTACCCTCAGGCCACGGACTCCGTAGACACGTAAGCGTGGATCGACGACTGCTTCGGGATCCCAGGCTGGTCCCATTTTGGCCGTACCACAGGGATGATATATGGTCATTGATATTGTGCGCACCTGACACTCCAGATAGGCATCCGATAGAAACTTATGATGTTTGCAATTGGGCAAAGGCTTGCGCCACAATCGTGAACCGAATTGTTTGAAAACTTCCGCCTCGGCGACACGTAACGCTATTTTGGCACCCTCGACCAAGGTCTTTGCATCCAGCGGATCATCAAAGTAATTGGCATTGATGATGGGATAGTGAAAGGGATTGGCGGAACGTAGACGTACACTGCCCCGTGAACGTGGTCTCAACAATAGCGGCATTATTGTCCAACTATCCTTGTTGGCAATGGGATGATAGACCTCCTGATAGACGGACTCCTTGAGACCCATCACCTTCTTAACGCGTGCTCCGTTATCCGAATTAATTGATGCAGGCGCCATATGAAACTGTATATCCGGCCAGTCGATGCTGCGATTCGAATACGGAGTGTGCACAAAAGCCAATCCCTCGACGCCACCAAGGGTTGTCATCGGTCCCCGTTCCCTCAGTACATATTGAAAGGTGACCGCCGTAGGATTGAAACGATCTTGCACAATGGCAACGGGCTTATCCACCAGAAAAGTTAATCCTCCCATGCCCACATGATCCTGCATATTCTCACCGACGGGCAGATCCTGTAGAACTTTAATGCCGTGCTTCTCGAGATGTTTGCGTGGCCCCAGACCCGATAGCATCATCAATTGCGGCGTATTGATCGCTCCCGCCGATAATATGATCTCACGACGTGCCGATATGCGATAGACCTTGCCGTGCTTGACAAACTCAACGGCCTGGGCTCGCATTGTGCCCGGCTCGAGAATAATGCGGGTAACATGGGAGTTCATAGATAGATGAAAGTTGGGACGTTGTCGGATGGGTCGCAGAAAGGCCTTGGCTGTGGAGCAACGCGAACCGCGTCTTATGGTGCCCTGGGCTATCATAAAGCCCGCCTGTTTGGCGCCATTAATGTCCCGATTGTCGTAGCCCATTTGGGTACCCGCCTCCACAAAGGCAGCCACCAATGGAGTATGCCAGGGTGATTCCTGTACGGTTAGAAGACCTCCACGTCCATGATAAGCACTTTTCGCTAGATAGGGATTACGATTGTCCTCGGATTTCTTGAAGTAGCGCAAAACCTGATCATAATCCCAGCCAGGATTACCCAAAGATGCCCAATGGTCGTAATCATTTCGATTCCCGCGAACATAGAGCATATAATTGAGCACCGACGATCCGCCAAGGACTCGACCTCGAGGCCAATTGCAGCGATTGTTCTGCATGCCCAGACAGGCCTTGTTCGACGGCTCCGTCTTGTAGGCCCAATCCAGTTTGCTTAGCTGCAAATATGCCGCCAGCGATGGCACATCCGATATCTCATTCTCATCCGGACCCGCCTCGATCAGCAGTACCTTCCATTTTCGTATTTCGCTCAATCGATTTGCGACCACAGCACCTGCGGAACCGCTTCCAACAACTATAAAGTCATATTCGGGCCATAGATTCAATTGATCCAACGGTCGAGATTCTGGATCAACGGCATCATATCGATAATATGTTATCGCTGCGAGAAGTAACGGTATGAGCCACAATCCGGTTGTTACCACGCCGAACGTTGACTTGATCACCGTCGTTATGAAGAGCAAATTGAGCACCATATTCGATGGACTCCAAGTGAACTTTGCGCTCTATCAGGTGGACAAAGGTAACGCACAGTAAAATTTTGTGTATTATGTGTCTTTCGTGTTTCTCTTGTTATTTGTTATGATCATTCCTTCAGTTCTCTCTCACTCTCTCTCTCTCGCTCGCTCGCTCTCTGTCTAGCGTTTCTTTCTCTTGTGCATGGCGTAGCTCTGCAACCATCCGACCCGTTTATAGGGTATGCTCCTTTTTAACACTCGCTTTGCTTATGTCTTCCTGCAAGCTGCAAAAAGAAAAGTTTATTATTCAAAAGTTTTCAGGGATCTATTTAAACTTAACGCAATTTTTATATCCGTTACTTAAAAAATAAATAAAAGGGTAAATTGTGTGTGCTGGAATGAATGTAACAGGGAGCAGAACGCATCTCCCACCCTATAAAGTATATATATTCTTGATCAGCATCAACAGCCGAGTCGATATAGTCCCTATATACGATATACGCCCCCGCAAATTGCGAAAAACAACCACACCCAATGCTCTCAGGATAATACGTTTTAACGCAACGGTTATTAACGGTATCTATTATTATCTAATATCTAATATCCCAATGAACCGCATTAAGATCGAACAAGTTGAATGGCAGTTATGGGGAATTAATGTTTTCAAAGTATTACAATTCATTTTTTTAAAGTACTTCTATATATAAAAATAAGTAACGGGTATTCTATCGTCGGGAACTCGACTATAGCCTTACCGACTGAATTTTATTATATATTTATTGATAAATAAAATTAAATATTTAACCAGAGGTTAAGTGAACTCTAATACATTTTTCAAATAATAATTTATGATATGATGGTATTTTCTATGGTATTGTCTGTGACACGATCTATGTGCAACACTTGACATCTTTACCATCTCTTCAACCGTCTGTAGTACCGTTTACCGTTGCACTACCGACCTCAATAGGGCAAGCGTTGTTGTGATATTGAGTTCAATTCCATTATACGATTGCAGTTCCTAAACAACTGTTGCATCATATTGAAGCCCCCCCCTCCTCCCCCGCCCGCTACCCTACACATTCCCATTGAAGTCATCCCCTCGTGGAACGGCTGCTGTCTTAATTGTGTGGCTTAAGGGCCTTTGGCGACCTTGACGGTATTGCGGCCAATATCGTTAAGTGTTGAAAAGCTACCGATGACGCGATGGCAACTGCGACTTATAATGAATGTAAGACACGCAAAATGCCGTTCAACTGCATTACAACAATAATAGCAACAACAATGGTAATAGCTAACAACAGCAACAACGACAACTCTTTGTTGTTGTTGTTGTTTGTCTTTCAAATCGTCGTCGACCCATTCGTTTTTATTACAATATCTACAAGCTCTGATGTAAGAGCAACCAAATTGTTTGTTATTGTTGTGGTCGTTGTTGCTGTTGTTGCTGTTTTTTTCTGATATATAATTGGCGCGCTCGATTGGTAAATCTACAAATCTACATACGAAATGTTTTGTCTATTTATTTATCAAGCAAACATAATTCATTTGTCTTGTCACTCGATCAGCCGTTAAACTCCCGGACCAAAAAGCAGCTGTTGTCACTATCTTGTTGTTGTTGTTGTTGTTGTTGTTGTTGTTGTCGATACTGTCGTTGTTGTTGTTGTTGTTACCGGTATTTGGTTGTTGCTTGTTATCGTGCGGGTGTTGAAACATACCGCTTGCCTGTCTAGTTTACAGCTCTTTTTTTGCCCAAGTTTTTTATTTTTTTTGTTTTTTTTTTTTGGTGTACACCATTACCGCACAGTGGGTGAGAAAATGCTTCGCACAACATAATGCGCCACGTGTATGAATCATGGCTAAATCACACGCACACCTGAGAAACTACCTGTAACTCTGTCGTATTGTATAGATAAATTGTTGAATTGCTTAGACAGAAAATACATGAACATTTATTTAAAACTGACAGCAGGAAATGTTATCGAGTTAATTAATATTTCGAACTTTTAAGACAATTTTATCGAGTCATCAAATTTTTGAATTGCCAAGAGTTAATGTAGATCGGAAATAAAACCATTAATATATCGATTTACTTAGTTCTTACTGTCCAAGTTTGTGTTTGCTTGTAAATATTTATTATTATCATTTATTACTTCATCAATTTGGTAAATTAATCGAGGCATTTTTGACAAATATAATTGGGCTACCTTTTGAAATGACAAAACTGATTTCACAGTTTAAATTTTTTTTTGGACAAAGCCTAAAAGCCTACGTGCATCAATGGTACAATGAATAAGCCAGAAAAAGAAAACAAATGAAATAGATGAACCAAGTTTGATTGAACTCATATTGAAAGATGGGGTATCTGAGTGTAGAAAAATAAAATCTATGAAAGAAAATATTTAATCTTTTCAAGTTCAATTTAAAGAAAGTCGATAATTTGACAAAATTTACGTTTTTATAAGCAATAAGATAAATTATTGTGGTTATAGATATTACAATAAATTTTAATTTATTTATATGGAATTTGCTTAGACATCTGATTTTTCACACAACAGCTTGGAAACTAAGGTCGATACATTAAATTGTAAAATTCCTCAGAATTAAAATGTTCATCCAGACATTTATCACCAAAAGGAACATATTCAGTAAATTGTTATAATTTCTGAGCAAATTATATTGTAGAAATTTGTAAATGAAATTGATTTAAAGTTATTAGATATTGAAAAAACATGTGATATATGCAAAAATTTTAAATTAATTTCCACTAAAGAATTCAGAAATTTTATATTTTTACACGTTCTGTAAGCGATTGAAGCTCATTTGCAGGGTATTTCAAAATCACTATAATAACATTATTGCCGCTCGACTTGGCTCAAGTGAAAGGCCAAAGGCTGAAAAGAAGGCTTGTTGCAAGTTTTGCAAAATTTTCAGCTGTGCCGCTTGCCTCATTCAGTATTACTGTTAAAAACTGCTCTGGCAACATTGCCACACATTGTGGCATGCCACACGCTGCTGAAACTGAAACTGGAAGCAAAAGCGCACGCATTTCTGATATGACTCCAGTTGTTGTTGTGCCAAAAACTAAAGGCAAAAACAAAAACGACAATATATATTTGTAAAAATGTCGAAAAAAGAAAAACAAATAAAATGATTTAAAAAAAAAAAAGTGGCAAGAAATTGGGTCAACGGCTAAAACGAGTTTATTGAGGCGGCTAAAGACGGCGAATGGATGTTGTGGACATTGTGGATGTTGTGGATGTTGTGGATGTTGTGGATATTGGGGCATGGCACTGTGGCAGGTAAACCAGTTGGCCACCTCTGCTCAATAGCTGCAACTCTGGCTATTGTCGTAGCTTTCCAAACTGAGTGTGTGTCTGTGCGTGTTAGAGTGTGTGTGTCTTTAAGCCAATTAGCAATTGTCTTCCTGGGCTTCCCGGCTATTGAAGGCTAAGCGGCCAAAATGTCAGGTTTGAATGTCGAACATAATGCTCACACACTTAAAAATAGACACTCACTTGACAATAGCAAACAACAACTAGTCGAAAGAACCCGACTCTAGAAGACCCTGTACTTATGGTCTCAATAATCAAATTATTATAATAATGCCTAAAAATGTTGCAATACTTTTACAGACGAAAAAAAGGAGTTTTCTTCTTCTTCCTGTGATCGTACACTGGAAAAATGTAATGCTTATATCCGATAATGAATAAATTTCCCATACCCATCAAAACCATATTTTTTAAGTTTTTAGCGATATTGGTTTGGGATATATAGGAACGTAGATTCCATGTTTGCTGTGTCTAGCTCTTGTATTCTCTGTATTTCAGATGAGTACTAAGAGAGATTTACGATCGGCTGTTGATGCTGATAAAGTTTATATCTACATTTAATTATTAAGCTGTTTTTTTGTAGACAGAATTACATTGACCCATTGAACTTTCTAAGTACAGGGTCTACAAAAAAATATGTATGTTGTGCACAATTAAAGTGATTTTCTGCGTTAATTTGGTGTAAAGACAACTGAACTCTCTGTTTTGGTCATAAGGCCAAAGTCAATGGCCAACAAAATACGCTCATCATCATCATGCTGAACATCATAATGATGAAGATGGCTGTAGGTTGTAGGTTGTAGGTTGTTGGTTGTTGGTTGCTGGTTGCTTGCTGTTGGTGTCAGTCACCTTGACAGGCGTCAACAAGCAATTGAAACAGCAATTAGTTCAGGCTCGAGTTCAATGTGCCAATGTGACAGCAATCACCGCAGCAACATATTCGCAACAACAGCAACAACATTTGCAATAAGTAGCAACATTAAGTTTATTAAATCAACAGCTGTGAATGCGTAGCGGAAAATATTCTTGCTGTTGTTTACGTGCAACAACACCCCAGTTAATTGCAACTGTTGCTGTTGTTGTTGCAACGTGCATATTGTTGCTGCGTGTTGCAAGTTTTAGTCCGAAGTTTTTTTTTTTTTTTTTGATTTATGTATGGATTTTATGCGTTGCATAGCGCGTGAAGTTCATGTTGGAAAGCCTGCGCTTGCAACATGCCACAATAACAGAATACACAAGCAGCAGCAGCAGCAACAATAACAACAACAGCAACAGCGTATAAACAATAACAATATTGAGTTGTTTATTTTGTGTTCACGCTTATAATTCGCAAACAGTTAAAGCTTGAACTGACAATGGTTTTTGATGGGTTTCTTGCACGTAGAATTGTTGTTAATCCAAGCATGCGCAGTTGTTGTTGCTGCTGCTACTACTGTTGTTGTTGTTGTTGTTGTTGTTGCAACAGCAGCAGTTGTAGCCCAGTTAACCAAAAGCTTTTCCTTTTTGCCAGTCGACTGTGTTGTTGCTTCAGTTTTTGTTGTGGGCGATTGCAAAATGTTGCCGCTAGCAATTGTTGTTGCTGCTGCTGCTGCTGTGGATGTTGCTGTTGCTGTTGCACTTGAGTGCCTTTTCACATTTTGGCAAGCAGTTGGGATTGTGAAGGGTGCTCCTAACTGATGCTGTTTGCTGCAATGTCAACAAGTCTGGTCAAAAGTAACCGTTCACTACAAGCAACAGTTGCTGTTATTGTTATTGTTGTTGCAGCTGTTGCTGTTGCAGCTGTCGCTCAGTGCAACGCTTAAGCGGCGGAAATAATCAGCCTTTTTGTCAAGGTTTTCACTTTGATTTCATTTGTTTTCACACACAAACACACACAAAAGTCACATTAACAATTTTAATTGTTATCGATAAATCGATTGCTTACTTGAAATTCTAACGCAAGTCGTTGGGGCAAAAGAGAGTGTTATCTCTTTCGTTCTTTCTCTTTCTCTCTCAGACGTGTCCTTCACGCACCAAAACAAAAATGAAACAAAAAGAAAAATTTGTTGATAGATATATATGGCTTATCGATAATCGGTAATCGTTAATCGCTGTGGGAAGCGCTGCGTCCGTGCGGCTGCGTTGCACGTTTTCAACTGAACTCAAAGTTAAACGCGAAATCCGTGCAAACGGGCAAACCGCGACGAGCGTCAGCATCGCCGACTCTTTGCCAACAGCAACAGCAACAGCAGCGACAACAGCAACAATTGCTACGAAATCGACAATAGCAACAGCTACAGACAAATGGTTAGCGAGCGAGCAGCTGTTGCATATTATTGGCACATCGTCATCAAACTTGTTTGCAGACAGACGCAACATGTTCGATGTGCTGATAAGACAAAACCGAATGTTGATCATGATGCCAAGAAGATTGTTAGATAGATAGGATGGTAATCTAAGAGGGAGCAAGAGAGAGGGAATGTTAACAACTTATTGCAGTCACGAATGTTTCAAGGAAGTAGGTTAAGTTTAACTTGTAATAGATGATGATGAGGAGGATAGTTAAAAGGATAGGTAAAAGAATAAAAATAGGTAGATAGAGAGCGTAAGAGTGACAGAAATAAAGAGAAAAAACAGATGTGGAATGAGAATGCACTATGGAGAGAGTAGGAAACTTGTTCTGATCAAAAAAACAAGGGGGCTCCGCCCCCTGCTCGCTTCGCTCGCCTACCCCCGGCTCGCTTCGCTCGCGGTGAGGTCTGGTATGTCTACAGTCGAGCGCACTCGACAGTAACTTGCTCGGCACCCAAACGTTCGCAACCGACTAATTCAATTTCAATGAAATATTGTCGACATAAAATTCTACAGACTATAGCCCACAGTTAGGGGTGCTAGTCTGTGCAGAACTGGTATTAATACTAACTATAATACAATACGTGAATAATAAAATACAGATTTTTTTTATTAAATAATTAATTAGAAGTATAAATAAAATAGCCAATAAAGTAAGTCACCGCTCAAATTAGCTACCGATTAAAATAATTGAATTCGCGCTAAATACAAGTAACAATAAACTGATTATTATTCAATGCACTTGTAAAATAACACAGTACTAACACGCCTACAGGAAATTTGGGTCCTTATTGACAGATATGAGCAATGAAAATTGCTTTTCGAAACACTTTTTATCACAAATCACAGAAAGATACAGTACGCACTCAAAGCAATCGATCGAATTAATGTAGAGTAAGCTAGTGTGAGTGAGCTTTGCATGCTTTGCACTATTTCCCTCTTTTCTTAGAACACACGATAATAAGGGAACATAAATGAAACAAAAGAAAAATGCAAAACAGACACAATAAAAATAGCATGGTTTGGTTTATTTTGGCGGTAGAAATATCGTGATGGTGGCTGAGATGGATGATCTTTGCCTTGTGACGAAATTGTAGCGGTTCAAATCCCGGTGCGGTCACAATTCCTTTTGTTCATTTAAATAAAATTTGGCCTTATGGCGTTTATTTTGTGTTTCCATACATTTAGTTACTCTCTTCACAAAATTAAAGAAAAATTCAAGTTGTTAAAAAAGTACAAATTGTTAAAATAGCACGAATTGTAAAAAAGAAAATAGTTGCCAAAAAAAGAAAATAGTTGACAAAAAAAAAAAAAAAATGTTGCACACTGGCAAGATTTGAAACGGGAATCGAACCCGCGACTCATCGCCTCAAAATACACTGCTCTACCGTCAGAGCCATCGCAGCATCATATTTTCGGGTGGCAATATCAATGTATATCATTTTTTTTCGTTGTCCGTTTTGCACGTTTCTTTTGTTTCAATTATGTCTCGCGCGTTAGAAGAGAAGCGCTACATACACACATACATACATGTGCAAATAAAGCTATTTATAGAACCAAATTCGTTGTGCTGCTAATTCATGGTACTGATTGCAAAATGTGCATCACATAAAACTATTGATTAAGTATGTAAAGTATTCATTTAAAAAGTATGTAATTATTAATAAGTATGTAAATAATTTAATGTAATGAACAAAAAAAATTATGATACAAATTTTGTTCAAAACAAAGGGCCGTTTTGAACCCGAGTCCAATGTACCCACAAATCGCATGCATTGCTGCAAGTTTTGTACCAAAATCTGGCCACTGCACGTACGCATGAGAAATGAAAAGATATTAATTAATATCTTCTGTATTTGTTATCCGATTGCAATGCAGTTTTCAGGGTGCATTATTAAAATTGTGTTTAGTGTGTGTGCAGATTTTGACATCTGTACCTTTTAAATTGGGTAGTATTTGGATATTTTAGTTTTTTTGTCGATTACAGGATAATTGGGGGGCGTGGCAAAATTCTAAAACAAACTTGATCTGCGTGACCAACATAGGAGTATTGTCACCAAATTTGGTATCTCTATCTCTTATAGTCTCTGAGATCCAGGTGATTATATTTTCGCCATATATCATATTTCCTCAAATATATTCTTTGTTTATTAACCGATCTCGATGAAAATTTCAGCACACCTCAGGACTGGACCCCCTATCCCGTGTGCCAAGTCTCAAGGCTGTGGCTTTAAAAGTGCTCTTGTTATACGATTTTATATCATTTACGTGGGCGGACGTGGGCGGGGCCAAATTTGAAAACAAACTTGATATAGATCAACATCATAGGAGTATTGTCACCAAATTTGGTTGCTCTTACTTTTATAGTCGCGGAGATATATGTGTTCAAAATATTGTACCATAATTGACACGAATCTAATAGGCTCTAGTACCCTTTTTTGGGTACCGAGCTAAAAATGGAGGATCAGACGAAGATAACGAAGATAAATACATTGAGGATAATAATTAAGAAAAGAAATAAGAGAGAGATTGAGGGGGAATAAGCGATAGACTGGGAAAAATATATGATTATAAAGAGAGTAAAAAACGTGTATTTATCAATAGTGATTTGAGGATAATTTTAAGATACCGATGAGAAACCTGATGAGGACTATAAAAACAAAGATAGAGAATGGAGAAGGTGTCGAAAAAGAGAGAGATAGAAAGAGACGGAGAAGAGAGAGAGAGAGAAAGAGACGGAGAGAAAGAGAGAGCGAGAGAGAGATAAAAAGAGCTTAGAAAACCAGCTGTAAAAAGATAAGCTAAAATTAAGTGGGAAAATTATAGCTTAGAAATATTGGATGCTTTCACCAGAACTCATCGACAACAGAAAATAAAAATTGTGGAAGATTTCGTTTTTCTGTAATGTGACAATATTTCCAAAAATTTCTAAAAGTTTTTTTGTGTTCAAATGCTCAATTTCAATGTTTTCACAAATATGCTATTTATTTTCATTAGTAATTAAGCGTATCCTTCACGGAAAAAAAGAATTAGTTAAATTGATCGGTTATATTTCGAGTGGTATTAATTCAAAAAAACTCACATTTTAAAAGATGGATTTTAACTCACAAAAAATCACATGTCATGTGTAAGACAAAAAAAAAAGAACCTTAAAAAGCTTTTGAGAGATTTTAAGCATTTGCAATTGATTAGATGTATTTATTAGCAACAATATAAAAATATTTTTTTATTAAAAAAAAATTAGTTTTTAAGTTATTGTAATTAAACGTATACGTGCCTTGAGGCACTCTTGGGTATTGGAGGGTTAAAAGAATAGAGTATACTAAAATTTAACTTTAAACGAGAGAAAAGAGAAATAAAGAGAGAGAGAGATGTCGTGAAGAATATGAAATAAATAACAGGATTAACATTATAACAAATAAAATAAATCGAATTACAATGCAACAAGCTTCTCTCTATAACTCTCCAGAAAAGTTGACATATGCATAAATTAAAATATTATCTACCATGTCTGCGTTAAAAAGAATCACGTGTAGATCTTCAGGCTCAAGTACAATATTGTTTAATTAATGTTGCCCCAAATTGTGGTAAGTACACTTGTTGCTGCCGCAATTTGTGGTTGTTGTGGCTCTTGCATGACCGCATTCCACGAATTACATACTCATTCCCATTTTGAGTCTCTCAACTGATGAAAAGTGTGTAATACAAAAAGAAAGAATGCTACAAATTAAACTGCTCGATTGTACGATACCCTGTGTGCAGTTAATGAATTTCATTCATCCATTTTGAGTTGAATGAAATCTAAGAAAACTTAGAAAATTATAGAAACTAAAACTATTTTTCAGATATTTTATTTCTGTCTATTAATAATACCCCATTAGCGTGTTCTAAGGCTACAGGGTATAATGAGTTATAAAGTTATTAAATGATTAACATTTGCAATACTTAAAATTTGGCTTTTCTTTTTTGTGCTAAATTTTTTTGTGCAATGTTGCAACTGGACGAGCTGCCAAATTGTGGCAGCAACAACAACTGGCAACATGGTGGCAACTTGTTGCCAGGCAATTGCAGAAATGCTTTAGCTCAGCTTTGCTGTTTTGTCAACTTGTTGCTATAATTTATGTAATCATGAGCAAAAAAAAAAAAAAAAATAAAAAAATTAAAGAAACACCTGAAGATTTAGTTGAGCTGTTGAAATATTTGTTGTTGTTGTTATTGTTGTTACTCTCGTTGGGTGTTAATGTGCAATTAGCGCAGACTGTGAAAAGGAAAAGGGAGGCGGGGGCAGAGGAGAGATGAGAGAGGTCTGTCAAGTGGGAGTCTGTTCGAAGCACCAAAATCCACTTCGTTGATGGTGCAAAAATAAAATGCGGCTGCCCTCAAAAAAAAAAAAAAAATTACAGGAAAATATAAAAACAAGAAGTAATAAATATAGCAGCGAAATGCTGAAACTTGAATACCCTTTAAAATTATGAATTGAAATTGGGTCAGATTTTTATATTGAATGCAACCATATCAAGAAAAAAAGTTAAGGACAATATAAAAACATAAAGTAGGAAATATCTAAACAGCATGACGAAGAATTAGTATGTTTCCTTAAGGAATGTTACTAGAACTTACAAATAAAAAAAAATATGGCAAAATATGTCAATGAAGTTTTCTTTACAAAAGTCGCCTTTTATTAGTTTTATTTAAATTATCTTCACTTATATTATCATTGTTTCTTTAATAATTGGTTTATTTATTTATTTAATGATTTTTATTTATTTAATTTACTTTTAATTTATATTTTTTTTTTATTTATTTTTTTTTTTTTATTTTTTTTTTTTTTTTTAAATAATCTCATGTGTCGTTTGCTTTAAAAATTAAATAAATAGTTGGATAAAAACCAGAAAACCTTTTATGTATAACACATTATATTAAGAACTTACAATACCCTCGGCAAAAGTGTATCGCATAAACTTAAACTTTCGCTTTGTGAATGTCAGGAAGCAATATGAAGTGAACTTCAAAGCTGGGTGCAAGTTTTACTTGCAACCGCATCCAATTAATGACCAGTTAAACAGTTAGCTCTGACTAAGGGCAGGTACCAATAGCTGCAAAAGTGACAGACAGACAGACAGACGGACAGACAGACAGACAGACTTGGGGGCCTACGTGAGTCCAATCAAGTGTTATGCCCCAACTGACACCTTGCTCCTCCTTCTTCTTTGTCTCCTCCCTCTCCTCCGCCTCCTTCTCTTACATGATGTAAGCATTTCCATCGAACTGCTCAAATATTTTTTTTATTTTGACAATGCCTCGCAACCGCTTCCCAGATTCCTCACCCAATATCACCCAGCTCCACTCTCTTAAAGAAAAAAAAAAAAAAAAAAAAAAAATACAGCTAAAAATAAAAACCGAAATTACATGTCTCGACATTTGGTATGCCTTACCCTTTCCGCTTCTCCCCCGAGTTGGCCACGCCTTGAACCGTCTTTGGTTCGGTTCGGTTCAGTTCAGTTCAGTTGAGTTGTGTGTGTTGGTTCGGTTTTGAATCGGGCGGCATAATTGACCGAAATTAAGCAGACATTATTCAATTTCGTGCCGTATCTGAAGACAGTTGCTTTTGCCGGCTTTAACCCGCTGGCTGCAATGTTAGCTCACTTGGCTCACTTGGATCGTTTGAATCGTCAAATGTGTACGACATCACGTCGACACATGTAGTCATCGTCGTTGTTGCTGTTGTTGTTGCGGCATTTATGGGATAGTCATGGACAGGAATTGTATATAGATTTGCTTTTGATTTGACAAAAATACCTGGCACAGCACAACATCCAAAATAACACAAATTAACCTGACTACATTTTACACATTTTTAATTTTTGCTCACATTTTTACTTTTTTTTCTTACCACTTTAACAAATTTCAATGAACCACAAACTTTACTCGTTGCTTTGTTTATGCACTCCTAATTAAGTATGATTAGTTTTTTTTTTTTTAGGTTTTTATACTATCTTTTAATTTCAAGTAATACAACAACAATATTTTAATTAAATATCTTTTTTTCTTGTTCATAATTTTTATTTTTAAAATCATAAATATTTGTGATAACTCTTATTTTTTACATTTCAAATACAATTCCAAAGCTATTTTTTATTTAAAAGCAACATTTAACATTTCTAAATTATTAATCACACGGTCCAAACTTTTCAACTGTCTTAAGACTAACAAATTAGAATTTTTGCGCTTCTTATAAACTTTTTCTTCGTTTGCCGTGGAATTTTTGTGTTTTGAACCGTCTCATAAACTTGCAACATAGCTTACCACATCACACATGCTGTAACATTGCGCTTCAATGTTGATCCTCACAGTAAGAGCGAAAAGAAAGAAGAAGAAGGAGAAGCGAAAAAAAAAACCCACGCCCAACTCAACTTGCAACACACGTAGACATTAAATGCCAGTCAAAGGGGCCATCTTTAAGCGAAAACAAAACCAAATAACAACATACGCTTACACCGAACAACAATATGAATCAACAGCGAAATGTGTCAATTGCTATTTCATTCCCATGTCTGTTTCCCTCTCTTTCTCTCTGGCTGTCTTCGTCTCTTGGCCAGCCTCTCAGCCGATTAATGACCCAAATTCGTGGCCGCACTGACCACAGACACTTTGCGCACACAATTTTGCCGTGTAGAGTATGTCATCATCATGCTCATCATGCTCATCATGATCGTCATCATCTGCAGCTTCATGGGACTCATCTTCTTCGGTTAGTTGGTTATGTTTACTCTTTTTGGTTATTTGCCTTTGCAGCTGTTTCTCTGACTTTGCCGACTTCGTTGACTTCGTTGACTTCTCCGGCTGCTGTTGCTTCTTTCGCATAACACTTTCCATTTCATTGGACTCACGTACGCCATCGTTTCGCTTAAGCTATTGACTTGGCTATGACTTGGCATTTCGTTTAAATCAAATCAAATATTTGCTTAGGGTTTTATACACTAGCCGAGAGCATTATAATTTTGTCATGAATTGTACAACGCATTAAAAGGGCGTGAAGTAGTTATATATAATATGATATATATATAGTATGAAGTACTTATATATAAGAAACCCGAATCGGATCAATATATCTGGAAAAAATCGGCCGAATAGAAACCATTTTTTTTTTTTAAGTTTGTTCTTTTTCGAATTTTACAGATTGTGTATATGGTTTCGTCTTATTGATATATAAAACCCAGGCTCGAATCAATATATAAAGGAACGATCGGTTTAATGAAGAAAGACTCAAGTTCTCTTTGGTTCTTGCGTTCAAGCCTTGGAGTTTTAGTGTTTTCTTGATTTTTGAAATCCAACTAAATCGAATTTTGGAAATATTCAAAATTTATTTGATAAGTTAGAATTTTGATATATTTTAATATAGAAAACCATAATTCTTATGTAATTATTGTATTATTGTAATTATTATTGAACACATTCTTTTATTTAAAAAAACGATCGGTTCAAAATCCGAATCCAGTAGTCTAAGAATCACATTATCAAAAATAAATGTTCAACTTATGGAGATTTCCGAGCTATGGAAGCAGAATTGTTAGCTCAGTAAACGCTATTGCCACTCAATTTTTATTCGAGCTAGAGAAAATTTGAGTTATAGAAGTTCGAGTTACGGAAGTTCGACTGTAATTGTCATAATAACGATCAGTACAAAGTTAGATACAAGACTCTGTAAGAGTATCAATATTTTGGCGTGTCGCAGCTAAAATTTCTTTCTTGTTATTACTTCTTCTTTTTCTCCCTCTTGATTTTATCTTTTTGGGCGGTTTGCTAAAGGGCCTTATATAAGACACGCCTTGGGTGGTTTATGACCAGCTCAACTGTTTGTTTTATGGGTGCACGCGAATTGCAGATTGTGAATTGTTAATTGGGAAATGGTTCGACTGCGACTTGCAATTGAAATTGGCCAACCAATTGGGCCAACTTGTCATATTGATTGAGACCATTAGCTGCCCTCTGCTAACTGTCGTTGTTCCCAACGCTTGACACCTACGAAATAAAACGTGATCGATGCCAAAAATGTCGCCAATGCGCAACTTTCTGTCTAACCTTGGCACAGTTGGCCCAAAAGCAATACCAACAATAACAATAACAACAACAACATCAAGTTATCAGGAAATGCTGAGTTACGAAAATTGCATGATGATTTCGTTTGATTGCTTGTCGAAATTTTGATTGTTTGACATTTGGCCAAGCGTTTAATTTTGAGTAAAAGCGGAAGCAAACGCCTTCAAATTGTTCAAGTCTTTATAATTTGAAAAGTTTTGCACAGTTCGTTATGGTGGGTGTACGTGCTAAACTAAAAGCAAGGCAACTGACTGGTTTGTGTACTCGCTGCAGTTGCAAATAATGTTATGAAAAATTGTTGCATACTTTCAGGCGGCGCTTTAATGTTTTTGTAAAATAAAATTAAAAAATACAAATAAATTACAACAAACTAAATAAACAGAATATCCATGTTTTATTTATCAGCATTTTATTCAAAAATAATAGTTAAATACGTGTTTCACAAATCCTTTAAGAATGTGAATAGCATTTGGAAACTACCGAATATATAATCGCTGCATCAGAACTGGCTGTGAACGTATTTTTGGACACGCAATAATCGGTTGCCAAATGTGTTTTCATTTTTAATGATACGATTTTTACATATTGGTATATTTTCTATAATAGAGATATATAAATAAATTTATATTGTGTTTATTTCTATAACATTTGATTTTATTATTATTTTAGATTGTTAGAAATTTTGTGATTATTCCTGATAATGCGATTTCTAATTTCAATTTTAAATCTTAATATTGTTTGGAATTTTTTTTATTTAGATAAAAACTTAGATTTTAAATAATTTATTTCGAAAAAATTCAAAGACTGTTTATATATTAGGGACTTCTCCGCTTAAATAGTGTGATATTTTCAACTTATATAAACCTGTGATTTTTGGTTGTGATCTAATCTAAAGATGAAGTTTTTATTCCTTTAAGCAACTATAAATGAACAATAGCAGTACATAGGTTAATTTAGTAATAATATCAATAAATAGCAATAGTTATATAAATATTTCACAATAACAATATAAAATCATAAGCATATGTATATGTATATGTATATGTACATATATATGTAGTATTACCCTAACTACTATTAGATAAACAAAACGTTTTTGCTGCAAGCACAAAAAAAAAAAACAAAAAAAAAAAAATTAGTTATAATAATAATAACATACACAGATTTGACTAGTTGACAAAATTAATAGGTCAGATAGATAGATAGAATCAAGTTAGCCGGCTGGGGCAGCATCGGCTTTTTTTGCGGCATTTACTTCGGGTGGTGGACGTTTGACGCCCCAATCCTCTTTGATAATATCGGAGGCCTTTTCACCAATGGCAATTACGGCCGCATTGGGATTTCCATTGACAATGGTGGGCATAATGCTGGCATCGACAACACGTAATCCAGAGACGCCATAGACCCGCAATCGGGGATCGACTACGGCGGTGGCATCCCAACTGGGACCCATGCGGCATGTGCCACTTGGATGATAGATGGTGAATGTAAATTGCTTAATGCTACAAGCCCAATACTCATCCGACTGGAAGGGCAGATGACGACATCCCGGGAATGGAATGCTGTGCAGACGCGATCCAAAGCGTTGGAAGGCCTGAGAATTTGATACATTGACGGCCAACTTGATGCCCTCGACAAGGACATCGATGTCCTCCTGATGTGCAAAATAGTTGGGTATCAATTTGGGCGGCTGCAACGGATTCCTCGAATTAAGACGCACCCAACCGGTGCTCTTGGGTCGCAGCAGTAGCGGTAGAATCGACCATGTTTCGCTTTGATGCAACGGCTTATAGACCGTGTTGTAGAATCCATCGCGTAGATTGAGAATCTTGCGTATCTGTTCACCGCCATCGGAGCAAATGGAGCTGGGCAGAAAATGGAACTGAACATCGGGCCAATCGACAGCGGGATCTTGATATTTGGTGTTCACAAAGGCAACACCCTCGACGCCCGAAAATGTCATGGGACCGCGTTCCCGCAATATGTACTCCATGGCAACGGGTATGGTCTGAAATCGTGCCCGGGTGACGGTCAGCGGGGCATCGATGACAAAGGTTAGGCCACCCAAACCAACATGATCTTGCATATTATTGCCCACTGGTAAATCCGAGATAACAGGTATATTGTGATCCTGTAGATGATCCGACGGTCCAATGCCGCTCAGCATCAATAGCTTTGGGGAATTCAGAGCTCCAGCGCTGACAATGACCTCGTGTCCGGCAAACACAATCTGTTTGCGTCCATCCTTAAGGAATTCAACGCCCTGGGCACGTTTCTGTCGCTGATCAAACAATATGCGTGTGACCTCAGCATGGAGCAGCACATCTAGATTTTTTCGTAGACGGACGGGTCGTATAAAGGCCTTGCCGGTACTGCAGCGAGCACCACGCCGTATGGTGCTCTGGGTGAGCATAAAGCCCGTCTGCTTGGCGCCATTGATATCACGATTCTCGTAGCCCATCTCGATGCCAGCCTGCAGGAATGCAATGGACAGAGGTGTGCGCCAGGATGACTCCTGTACCGTTAAATAGCCACCCGTTTCATGGTAATCGGTTACCGCCAGATATGGATTGCGCACATCTTCCGATTTTAAAAAGTATTTCAGCATATGATCGTAGTCCCAGCCTGGATTCCCCAGCGATGCCCAATGATTGTAGTCGTTCTTCGAGCCACGCACATAAACCATGGCATTAAGAACCGAACTACCGCCAAGAACTTTACCACGTGGCCAATTGCAACGATCACCTCTCATGGCCTGACAATATTGTCCCGTTGACGATGGTGTCGTCTGATATTTCCAATCCAAATCGGTTAGCTGTATATATCCCGCTAATGCTGGCACATCCGAAATTTCCGTTTCATCACCGCCAGCCTCCAGTAGAAGCACCGTCCAATTACGCACCTCACTCAGGCGATTGGCAACTACAGCGCCAGCGGAACCACCGCCAACCACAATGAAATCATACTGGCGCCTTAACTGCAAGAAATTTGAAAACGTGAGCATTTTTGTTACAAAAATCAAAGGAACATCTAATTAAAGAGGTAGTCCCTTAGAAAGGTCGTATTGCAGGTTTCCCTTAAGCTAGTCTTGGAGATAATAAAGTCCCATTGAGATGAAGTATAGAAACTCAGAGAGATCTGATCTAGTGAAAACACAAAGGTGCTTGGGATTGTCTAGGAAGATAGTGATAGGTATATAAATGCAGTCCAAGCAACGTGTAATCCTAACGCTAAGTCCGAGGAAAGTGCGCCAGGAAATGAGAGATCAGTTCTTCTGCAGCTACATTACGTTTTCTTTAATCAGCTATCAAGGGCCTAGGATATTATTAAGAGTGTGATCCTGAGTGTGTAAGTAGTAAGGTTATATTTGGCTAGATAATTATCTATCAGATTATAATCGCACTGCATTAACCCATTATACCCAGCTCTTTTTGTTGGTTCTATATCTTTCTACGCTATTATTCAATTATCAACGGAGTAAAGATAAATCTCTCGCTTAGCAAAGGAGTTTTAAGGGGGGAGAAAAAAAAGCATTGTCACTTACGAGTGTTGGCTCCTGAACCTTGTTCTCGGGATCGGCGCTTTGATAGCGATAGTAATTCATGCCGATCGCCAGTAGTGGGATCATACCAAGCAAAGACGTCATTGGTCCAAACCCCATGTTTCAGTAATTGTCAAATCCAAGGGTCGTCTTGACAATTTCTTCCTGTAACTACTGCTGCCGTTGAACAATTCGAACTAACGCTAGATCGCTGTTTGCTCGCTTGATTTGGATAGCCGAAACTTGATGTGGGTGCACTGGCGGATAGCGTGGAGTTTGTTGAGTCTCCGCCTCCAAGAATTTTCGGTGTATAATTACGTATGCCACCCGGACGCGCTGATTTAAAATGGGCACGCGCCCGTTCGTCCTCCTCCAAGATATCCAGATAGGATTTGATATACAGATGATGGCTGAGATAATGTTTCTGCTTATCCAATGAACGACTCGACTTGCTGGACAGCAGGGAACTGGGACAACCGCTACTGGAACTTGCGGAGCTGCTGCTTACCGCCGATAGTGATGACAACGAGGAGCAATGACACGACGAATTGTAGATGCCGCTGTCCGAACTCTGGGAGCTACTTCTCTGCAGATATTTGCCGTTCAACTTGACGTAATGCGAATCACTGTCCGATTGGGTGCTTGCCAGAATTTTAGTCCGTTCGTAGGTCTGTTTTGTGAGATTATATTTATGCCTCAATCGATAATTGGCGTCGTAGTCGTCGGTGCTGTTTGAACTTGAACTGATGGATAGATTGCTGGCTGGTGTATATATGGGATCCTTATAGCTTTTACGATGAGCCTGTGCACGTTTGAGGTTGTGGTTTAGGTTTTGGTTGTGGCTCTGATTGTGGTTCTGGTTGTGGTTGTGGTTATGGTTATGGTGTTGCTGCTGCTGTTGGGATATCTCTTGGCCCATATTTCAATGGCAATATGGACAGAACTGTAAAAAAAATAGTTACAGCAATAAGTTGAGAGTAGAAATAGTATAAAATAAAGGATGAATTGAGTAGATACTCTTTTCTAAAAGAACTTTTAAGAAAAGATAATATCAAGTTTAAAAAAAAAAATATAAGAACTACTACGTGAAAGGGTGCATATAAGTAAAATTAAATATAACTACCACTAATATAAGTAATATTTACAAAAATTAAAACAAATTTGACTTTTAGCTTAAAGTCAAGTTATTTTTGTGTACTCAATATTTTGACCATAAGTTTATGCTTTAAAATGTTTCCTTTAATGTGTTGTACACATCGTGACAAACTAAAAATGCACTCTACGAGGGCCATAACCATATCAGCTGAATGTGTAGCAAGCTCATTTTATACATTTGCATGCAACAACATTTTGAACAACATTTTGAACTAGTTTTGAGTACTTAAGTAACGGCCTAAATGCGCGGAAGCAATCACGTTGACCAATCGTTGGTCAATTGTTGGCGCATTTGAATGAACATCACACACACACGCACACATAGACACACACTCGAACTACACGCGGTCGCATTTCATTGATAAACAAAAGACTTAGGCAACGAACTTGTTTACATTTTTCGCAAGCACAAAAAAAAAGGCAAAGAAGCAGAAGATGTAACAAAATTAAAAAAGTTATCAAATCGCAGATTGAAATGAAAATTTTAAATATAAACATTTAAATGATGATGTCAAAACAGCATCTCATTATAGACATACGTCTCGATCTTTCCCCCGTTTCCACTCCCACTCTCTCTTTCTCTTGCACACTCTTTGTCTCTCTCTCTCTCTCTCTCTCGCTGTCTGTTTTTTACAGTTTGCGGTTCAAGTTTTTCAAGTTCAATGCCGTCAGGCGGAAAAGCAACTTTGTATACGCCGCAATCCTCGTCAATTTTTCTGTTTCAATTTTGTACATATGATTGTAAAATGCAATTTCGTTATTTGGTTTGTCTACTCCACCCCTTCGCCCCCTAAGTTGCCCCCGGCACTTGGTTTATCAGACTCCATAGTCTCGGTGGCAGTGTCAGCTTTAATTGCTTGCAGTCCGGTAAATATTGCCTGTGGTTTTTCCAGTCTACTATCAACGTGTTGTCGTGGTCGATTAAAACGATAGCAGTGAAAGCAATCCCAAAGCGACCATGCAGTTTACGAAGTAGGAGTGGTTTTATTTATTTTCATATTTTTTTTTTATTTCGGATAAAGCTTCCTACTCTCCTTGGCCAACGAAAGTTTAAGTTTAATTTTTTGTTGTTTTTTTTTTTTCACTATGTCACATGAAATGTTCCGAGTTCAATTCGTATTATTAAATAAAACGCATGTTGCTTCCTCTTACATGTGCAGAAAGTAACGGTACACTTGTTGCCAATTTTTTTTTGGCAGCGACACGTTGCAACGTCTTCGCGGTTCGCTTATAACTGACTCAAATGCGAAACAACCAAAAATCCGAAAAAACCTTAAAATCCCATCTGAGTAAATAGAAATAAACAAGAGGTGAAAAAAAAAATGCCGTTAATAAAATGCAAACGCAACATTGTCGATCGCTGATCGCGCGCTGATCACATCTTAAGTGTGTGCAGTGCAACATGGCGCTAATTTATGCAACGCCCTTGGGACAGACGCCGTTAAGATTTGGGGCACCAACCGCCGGTCCTATACAAACCACATTACCAGTCTTTGAACTGACGCAATCTTGTGTGTTTTTTTTTTTTTTTTTTTTTTTGGCTTTTCTCATCCATTGAATAGTTAGCTGTCTTCGCTTTTTACATCACATACATGTAGTCGTATTTATATGAAGACAGCTATAAAACCCGCAACCCTATAAGCTCTACCAACCTGACAAACTACTGAACTACCAGCAACAGTTTCCCTGATGAGCAGCTGTCGTTGTTGCTGTTGCTGTTGTTGTTGTTGTTATTGTTATTGTCGATTGTTTGTTAGTTATTATGCAATTGACACATTGTTAGAAACTGAGCTCAGCCTCCACCTCAGCTCGGACAATTTGGCTGTTACAGTTGTTTCGTCTGTCTGTCTGACTGGCTGTCAATTATGATTTGACAGCTTTTAATTATGACTGGGCTTACTTTTACGGCACATATAATTGATGACATTTGCTTGGACTCTTTTTTTTTTCCATTTTATTTGTCGGTTTATTTTTGCTTGTTTGGCAGTTAGTGGGTCAACTAACTGCAGGTCTTGACACTTTCTCGCTGAAGTCACGCTCGCATGGCGTTGACTGAATCAAAACGCGTCTCTAATTAGTCAGCTAGCTAAATGAGTTAGTTTATAGTTAGTTACACGTGCCAGGTGACATTCGTATTTCCGGCCATAAAGTACTTAAACCTTACTAATTTTCTTTTTTCCTTTAGCCATAATACCATATGAAATACTTGCACTCATTAGCTAGCTTTCATGTTAATGTACACTTGTTGCATATTTTGTTGTTATCTTCTTCGTTGATCTTCCCAGGGACATATTTGTTTGTTTGTTTTTTTTTTTTTGTGGTATAAAAAGTACAAATTTTTGCTACATTAGCTAAATATCTGAATGCATACCTCAACCTAATGGCTATTGCATGTCTAAAATCTATTGCAATACATTTCTTTTCCTTTTCCTATTTTGCAGCTTATGGCATTTGGCAATGCCACAAAAAGTGGCATATTTTTAGCGTTTCACATGGAAAACTTGCAACACAGTTGTGAAATATCTTCTGGCATTTTCTTAGCTAATAGCTGTAACATTTCCAAAGATCTGTTGTTTTTCTTTTGTTTTGCGTGTTTTCTTAATCTTATACTGAAGATAATACCATGATTTAATTGCCTGATAATAAAGATAATACCATGATTTAGTTGCCTGATAAAATGATACTCATGCTGTCATTTATATTTATGTTCACCTCTCATTGAATTCAAATTTTGCTTAAGTTTAGTTTAAAGCTTGCTATGGCTTATTTCACATAAAAATCAATTAGAAACTGAATCGCAGAAGTAATAGCCTTAAGCTGCGAGATATTGTCGCAAATATTCCCAATTAGATTTAAATCTTATTATTAAATCTTATATCAACTCCAAAAATTATTTCGTTTCCCAAAATTTGCCAGCCTGTAAAATTGTTTTATAAAAAGATTTCTAACTTTTTAAAGAATTTTTGGTATTATTCTTATCTTTAAATGCTTCAAAACCATCAAAAATATAATATTAAATGAAGTTTCTGTAATTCTTTTAATTTTTCAAGTCCAACAGTCATATTTAAAATGGATAATCAAATGAATGAGTTGTGATATGTGTTAGAACATTTTTGGGCTGAGCACAGGGTATCAACCAGTTGAGCTGTCTTGACTACAACATTTGCTGATGCTTCCATACCGATCGATTATTTTGACTTACAGATAGTATCAAGTTTTTCATGATATGAGTAAGTGAGGTTTTCCGCTTATTGTCGCTTTTACTGCATTTTCCGCTTTAGCCTTGGTCTATATACGCTAACTTGGCTATGAACTTGTATGCCACAAATAAAGTGGCGCCACAAGCAGGGACTAGTGTGTTTTAGTATTTGGCAATATGTACGAATATGTTTTGATTTGATTGATATTGGTAATGATAGTGGCGCTTTTGCTTTCCTTTTAGCTGGTTTCGATTTAAACGTTTTAGGTTAGCGGCATCATGATTGGCTATTTATAGCAACAGACGTGCACAAATTGATAATAATTTGCTCGGAAGGTGCGAGTCGGCCCTGTTGGTCGAATAGTAGAAAGTGTGAACGTATTTTCAAAAGGGGGGACAAACAGAGGGCGAAAAAAGGGCAAGACTTTATATTTTTGTGTTGTTGTTGTTGTTAATGCTAAACGAATTGCACTTACATAAGAACTTGAAAAAACGTTGCACGAATTCGTAATCGAATTTGAGCAGTAGCAATTAAATATCGTTATCGTTATCGCTATCGAAATTCAAGTTGAGTTTGTTGCCTGTTGCATAAGCGAATTTTGGTTGGTAAGAGACGTTCGCGCGCTTTCCAAAAAGTGAAAATTAGGACAAGTAAATCAAGTGCGTGCATGTGTCTATTTGTGTGTGTGTGTGTGTTAGTATTTGTGTATGTGTGTGTGTGTGTGTGTGTTTACAAGTACAACAGACTTTGTCAACTTGCCTCCACTTGTTGCCGCTGACGTTGTTGGCTGCCGCAGTTGCAGTTGCTGCAGTTGCTGTTGTTGCCACAGATGTTGTTGCTGCTGCTGTTGTTGTTGTTGTTGTTGGTTGCTGTTGCTCGTTGTCTGCAGTTACCACAAACGCAACGGCCTGCCACTTTCCTTTGTTTCACACATTATACTAACTGTTCACTTCTGTATTTCTCTCACTCCTCTCTCCCTCTCTCTCTCTCTCTCTTTTTATTTCTTTCTCTTGCAACAAACAACAAAAAAAAAAGGTATAAAAAATAAGCAAGCAAGCAAACAATTTGTTGCTGCGGGACAAAGTTCGTTTTGATTTAAAAATTGCACGCGTTTTAGATCATTTACAGCTGAGATCGCGGGAATGTATTTTTTTTTTTTGTGTTTTATTCAATTTGATCTGTTTTGTTTTTGTTTTGTACGTTACTATTTTTGTTTATGTAATTGCCGCTCTTCGACACTTTCGACGGCGACTCTTCGACAGTGCCGCTGACGCTGACTTCACGATACGCACGCCACGGGATCGTCTTGTTCAATGAACAAATCGGTTTAACGCCGACGCCACTCAACCCCGAAAAGCTCGCTTCAGCAACGGTTTCAGCTCCGTCTTGAAGCTTTTCCAACAATCCACGTTCAGGCCCAGGTCCAAGCCCAAGACAACTTTTTTTTGTTTTTGTTTTTGTTTTTTTTTTTACCCGTGCAAAGGGTACTTTCATTTTATCATGAAATTTGTAACGCATAAATTTATACCTCTAAAATAAAAAAATAAAATAGATTTAAAATAATACATTACATATTTAGCTGAATCGATATTAAATTATTAAATAGTTATCATAGTAAATATCTAGTTTGAGAATGTATTAAAACAAGCACTAAATTGCTGTTTCTTAATATATCTCAATAAAACTCACAAGTTTAATAATAAAATATATATATACTGATAGAAATTGGCTAAAATCAAAACATTGGTTTTGCACTTGATCGTTTCAAATTCAAGTTTAAGTGTAGAAAGTACCATATTTCTTGAGCTATCCTAAACAAACTTTAAAACTGTATATTTCGTAATATTTTACACATATTTAATAATTTTGACTAAACACCAGACTACTTCGTGATCATATAATTTTATTTTAAATTAACTAAATTTTTGTATATATTTTAGATAATTTCACAAATTATATTATTTATATGTTATTATTTTTTTATCTTCGAATTATTTGTAAATTATAATATCAATTTAAAGCTAAAGTACACAATACAAAATGCAAGTGTGTTTCACAAGTTTATAGAGATTTCGATGATAATTTTGTATTAAACCAAACAATTTCGATATTTTGCAAGCGTATCAAAATTTCGATGTGCTGGGGAAAACTTTTCGATTTTGTGTTTTGTAGTTTGTTTTTTTTGCCATGAGCATTTCGATTGCACTTTCGTTTTCATTCGATGTTCGTCATAGTCATCGTCGTGTCTTCGTCTTCGTCATCGTCTTCGTCTTTATCTGCAGCTTTGTCTTTGTCTACGTGCTCTGCCTAACGTTTGAAGACAGACGCTTGGTTGGTTTACTTGGAGCTTTTGGAAGCTCTCTGTCTACTTAACAATGATCATGAGCGTTTTACAAGATTGTTGATCAGCTTATTATTGATTTTTATACACATTGTTGATTTTATTGCTCAAACATCGCTCAAATTGCAGTGCACTTAGATAGCTAAGATATTTGTACCACTTTTAAGCTTGATAGCACATTTGGTGATCATTTCGATAGCCTACATATTATGTTTACTTATAAGGCACTTCAAATATTACACAATTTACGTATTTAGATACTAAATTTTGCAAACTCTGAAGCCCAACTTGAATTCCATTGTATCTAGTTTGAGTTCGAGCATTTTTTGTAAAGAATATTTAACTAGGTTTAATTCTTCGTTTTATATTACATTTATATACTTTCATTAGTTCGCATGTCAAATATAAGCTTTGAAGCTCTTTAACTTTTTTTTTTACACTGAACTAGTTTTGAACCTCTTTTTCATTTAAAAACTGGACTTGTTCTATAACGGACAACACCGAATTTGCCCTAGCTAGATATAGCTCATTCTTAAAACCTCAATTTAAATCTTGTTCGTTAATTAAACCAAGCCAACACCTCAAGAAACTTAAAAGTTCTCTAATATTATTACAAAAATTACAATTATTACAAACAGTTTACTTCAGAGCAGAAATTTGTTTCAAACTACTGAGAGATTTCAAAGATAAGATTAATAGATTTATAGAAAATTTTATATAAAAAGAACGTGTATTTTTATATAAGTTCGGACTTAGACATTGAAATATTGACATATCGATAAATTCATGTCCATACCGAATTTGACACTGATCTATATAGATTTTATAAAAAGAACTGAGAATAGTTTGGATTGAACTAGAAGTGGATAATTTCTGATTGCCTTAGAGTATATTTTCCTCCTTTTATTTCTATTAATGATTTCCCCTACCATCTGTAACAATTTTCGACCTTATTTCTATCTTTTGTACACCTTTAACCTTCAACGTTCAAGTCTTTTAATTCACTTAAGAGTGCAACGTCTTCAACTGAAACGTTGAACGACCCCAATGAAAATGAAAGAGATCCAAACTCCACACACGCATCTTTCATAGTATGTTGAGCCCACTTTGTTGGCTGCCCACATTTGCAACTATTTGCGTCTCTTTAATTCATTCATTCATATGTCATTCGTATGTTGATTCATTAAGTCATTCAAGTGGCTTGAACCACAGATGAGGAGGTTCAACATTAACGGGAGCACTCACCTGAGGGAGTTTTTTTTTTTTTTTTTTTTTTTTTTTTTTTTTTTGATCCACAACAAACAATGGACATGGACCACAGTTGCAATTTGAACTTTATGCAAAGCACATATATATAGACTCAACACACACACATAACCAATACCATGCACAAGTAAAGTCGAGCCAAATAAATTGTGTTCAGTTGGTTCCGCACAAGACACTCACATATTTCTTGGCCGGCTTCGCCAATGCTTCCGACAAGGTTAAGATGCAGTAACCGCTGAGATAGAAGAAAGAGCCGGAGTAGAAAATGGAGAAGGAGTAGAGGGAGGCAGCGAAGTGGTACCAGGAGTGAGGGGGGGGGGGGGGGGACAGGCAATAAAATGATATCAAACTGTGGCTCTGCCACCAGTTGACACTGGTGCAACTTTCATTTTTTAGCTTTTGGGCGGTCATTGGCGTTGGCCAAAATCGGGCACCCAAGTGTACGGAGTATAAATATTTATGCGTTGCACTTGAGAGCGTTCCTTGAAGCCATAAGCCAACTTGCGCCTGCAAGCTTGGATTGGATTTATGGCCAGTTTCCGCGACCCGAACCCCAAGCAGGAGTCGGTGTCGGAGTCGGAGTCGGTTGGTTGGTCAAATTAGATTTGGCAATTAACAAAGCCACGGCTCAGATTGTAATGCGTTTTGTTAACAAATCATTGGCCAGCATTATGCGGAGTTTTATCCTATACCTTGTAGACATTGAATATGTTTAAAGATGGGTATTTTGTTTCCATAAAGAGGTATGTAACAGAAACAGAAGTAAAGAAATATATCTGTAGATATTATGTTTTATTTATTTTTTATTTTAAATTATTTATGGATTGAGTAAAGGATTATTTTGGCATTAAAGCATATTTCTACGCTACTCAGCAAATTTCATAACAATAAGATAGACATTCTATAAATTATACATAAAATATGTACAATATTATATTATTTTTGGGAAGGATCGGGAAAAAAGAAAAAAGTTATTAACAATGAAAGTATCCGTTGTTCGGAAGCTTCTGCCGAAGACCCTATTAATTCCTCGAGGGTATCTGCTAGTTCAGCAATCTTAACTCAAGCTCAAGGTATTTTTGTTTTTCTTATACTTGAACATTGTCTTCTCCACAAATACATTATTCAATATATCAATGTCTATGGCTTTGGCTATATGCACCGTTAGTTTTTATTACCAGTATTTCCAGCCCCTAAGAGACTTATATTACGGCCCCCGTCTTCAACCCTAATGAAAAATGCGCTAATTGCAATCATCTTTGGAAAAAAAGTTGTAATTGCCATTGTAATCGTAATTGCGTTTGGAATTCCATTTACATTACAATTTACGCAGCGCATCTAATTGGAACAACTATTAGATCAGGCCATACATTCAACAATGAGGAACTTTATGCATTTAATATTTATATTCAACTTTTTGCCGACGTCTTAGTATATCAATAATATTTTGAAATTTTTTTCAGAGTTTAGCTATAACAATTTCCGTATTTTAAAAAGACAAATGATAACTTTGTTTATGTGCAAATTTTGTGTAAAAAAAAGGATTTTAACTCCAAGAACTAATTAATTTATTCAATGAAAAATCTGGCAGTCTGGCATTTTAGATTGCCAGACTTCTAGGTTAAGCTTGGCTAGAGATCCGTTGGTTGTAGCTAACAATATCATGATAAAACTAAAAATATATTTTCTCTACTATTATACAACCTAGGTATATTGCTTGAACCTGAAAGGTGATAAGGTTTAATTATCTAATAAACACGATGAAGTTCAATGAATGTTTGCCCCTACTTTATTGAGGTTTAGTTTCCAATAAATCAAAAGTTGGGGTGTTCTAAATTGAGAGTGTTTGACTAAATAATACTCTGTGCGTTCCATTCTATTCCACACATATTTTATGCTTTATAATCATGTTATTGACTTCCTATAAAAATAGTATGTCCTTTTTATAAAATGGATAATACATAACCCTAACCCCTTAAGTATCTTAGCTAAATAATATTTATGTACATATAAAAATATATTTATATTTATCCATTCGAAAGCACCAGAAATTGTAAAGTAAACTTTCCTATTTGTTGTCTTTTTTCAAAAGCTTATTTACATTTTTTTTCTTTCAATTTTTTCATTTCAGGTAAGCTTGAAAACTTGAGAGAAGCATTTACAAGTTATCAAAGCTCATAATGCGAGCTTTTTAAAGTGATGTATAAGGTTGGCGTGCCCGCTAAATGATCAGACTACTATCATATGGTTTGTGCACTTGCTAAACTGCACAGGTTTGACATGCATTGGATTGGAGAATTGACATTAAAACTTCAATTAAAATTGGTATTATAATTTGAACAAAATCAAAAATATCAATGATATGCATTTAAAATATTTGTCATAAGTCACAGCGGAAATTTAATGTTGCTAAAATACCTTTAACGAAAAAATAACCATTCAAGATGAGTCTTATACTTCAGCCATACTCTACAATTCTTTAACGATCGAATTTTAGTTGTTTCCATATCTAATGTATTGAAAGATTAAAAACACTTTAACATCTGTTTTAGAAAATTCAAATATTTTTTTTTAACATAATTTAAGAGTAAAATCAGTTTTTTATATTTTATTTTAACACATACCAAAGATAAATAATTTTCTTTAAAAGCGAAATATATTTCTGACAGAAAATCTCATTGTTATCGCTATCTCTAGAGATTTGTGAAACACAGTTGATAAATTGTCTAGTCCATATTTATGAAAAGTTTTCCCATACACATTGATAAATAGTAAAGAATTTAACTAACAAAATCTTACTCAATGATCAATTCAATACAAATCTGTTGATCAATTTAAAACCTAAGCCATCTCGAGTCGATCTGTCAATAACACAGAGTTGACAGATTTATCAATAAGGAATATGAAACGCAATTTAAATTCATGCCAACGACCATGATCTTCGACAACACTTTATTAATTATGATTTAATTTGTATTTGTATTCATTTATTCGTTAAACATTTAAACTATTTAAACTTGGATTGGTTTGAATCCAACTTACGATCTAATTGAGGTACTTCAAGTGTACGCGGCGAAGCATATAAAAAATTCTTTATAAGTAAATTTATATATATTTATCAGACACTCGCAATACAAAATACAAAAAAAAAAAATATAATAATTAAGGACATAGATACACAAATATATTTACTAAATATATATTTATATTTGAAAACAATGAAATGTATTAACATAAATGACTCGATATTTACAAAAAGCGCTTAATTGACTAAAGACAACGCACGATACAGAATTAGGAGCAGAAAGCGAATTGAGGCTTAATAAATTAACAATGTGTGAATTATCTATAATTAACTAAATACTACCCGACCTACGGATATAGTCACAATGACACCAGCTGAAAGTGTAACCTGAATTTTCAATTAAAATTTGATGGGAAAATGGGGTAATTAGAAATTCATTACAACATTAATAACAATTAAAAATCTAATAGGGTAATTAAGCATATGTATATTTGTCAAAGCTTTGAAAGCGCATTAGCGCTTTAAGTGAGCTTTATTTCATTGACTGTTTGCACTAAAGCTTTCTTTAGGTATCTACTGTGTCTAGATTAATTTTAAGATTAATCTAATGTTCAAATAAAAGTTTGATTAGGAAATTGAGCATAAGGAAATTCTTCACAACTTTGACAGCAATTGCGATTTTAATAAGAAAATTTAGAAATAGAAAATTTGGGAAAGTATTAGAAGTGCATTAAAGCTTTAAGGGAGCTTTATTGCTTTGACTATTCACAACAAAGCTCACTTGAAGCTCAAGACTCGACTAAATTGTTGTAATTTTTGCTAATATTATAAAAGACCTAAGATTAATCTAAAGCTCAAGTGTCACTTGCAGCTGGTGTCATTGGTTATCATTTAAAGCAATGCCCCGCTTTGATCCCCGCTACGACCTTGGCAATGTCCATTGATGCACTGCCTCCGTCACAGTCTCATTCCCAGCAAAGTTCGTCGAACGTTTGCTGCGATATTGATGACTCGGCGTCCCAGTGCTGGGCGTTAACCACAATTGCTTGATAAGATCGGCACCCTTTTCGGCGATCATGACAACTGGAGCGTGTATATTGCCATTGGTAATGGCTGGCATAATGCTCGCATCGATGACACGCAATCCTGGCACACCGTAGACCCTCAGCTGGGGATCCACAACTGCCCAGGGATCGCTGGGTGGTCCCATTTTGGCGGTACCGCTCATATGATAAATTGTCATTGTATACTGTCTGATAAAACAATTCCAATACTCGTCGGTGAACAGTGTGAGATGTTTGCAATTTGGCAATGGTTTGCTCCAGAAGCGTGCTCCAAAGCGTTTCATTGCCTGCGTTTCTCCCATGGCCACAGCCGCCTTAACGCCCTCCCGCAATACATTCACATCATCCGGATGCGTCAGATAGTTGTGATAGAGCAGTGGATAACGCAGGGGATTCTTTGATGCCAGCTTAATGTAACCACGACTCTTGGGTCGCAGCATCATTGGAAAAACGCCGAACACATCACGATTGGTAACCTCACCAAACACCTCCTGGTAGAACTCATCGGTAAGGCCATGAGCCGTCTTCACCTGGGTACCGCCATCGGACATTACCGATGCGGATGTCATCATAAAATTCATATCCGGCCAATCATCACTAGAATTGGCATATTTGGTATTGATAAACGCGACCGCCTCGAGGCCAATGCTCGAGGTCAAAGGTCCATCCTCGGTGATGGCATAACGCAGAGCTGTATTTATATTAACCATTCGCTTCATCACAATCGATATAGGATAATCGATAAGAAATGCAATACCGCCGACAGCAATGTGATCCTGCAGATTCTGTCCAACACCCGGCAAATGCTGTACCAAAGGTATTCCCACTCGGTTCAATTCCTCGCCATGTCCAATTCCCGACAGCATCATTAGATGTGGCGTACCAATCGCTCCAGCTGCAAGTATAACCTCACGTGTGGCATACACATTTTGTAGGTGTCCATCCCGAATAAATTGCACTCCCGTTGCACGTTTCGTTATCGGATCCGTCAGCACCTTTGTCACGTGCGAGAAAAGTGCCACATGCAAATTGGCACGCAATCGAGCTGGACGCAAAAAGGATTTCGCTGTGGAGCTACGTGAACCGCGTCGCATGTTGAACTGATAGAAACCGAAGCCCGTTTGTTGTTCTCCATTCACGTCGACAATGTCGTAACCCATTTCCTCGCCAGCCTGTAGAAACGCCGGTCCAATCGGCGTGTTGTAGGGCGCATCCTGAACTGTCCATAGGCCACCTGTTAAATAAAAGGACATTAATTTCTATGCTTTAAAATATGCTGGTAACTTAATGAAGTCGTTAGCCAAGGTGTTTTGTAAAGGTCATTGAAGTTTTATAACTACTTTTAAGTAGTAAATACTATATTTAACAATAGATACAAAAAATGTTAACTTTAAAGTTGAACTATAAAGTTTGCAAGCTAAAAGTTGACTAAATTGTCCAGTTTTGTTAAGTTCATGCTACTTTTAATCCATATATATAAAATGAAAGTAAATATTGAACCAACATTTTTAAATAAAATCGTTTAATCAAAGATGAAATTTTCCAAAACGATTTTGGCATAACGCTTGCATACACAAATTGGAATTCTGTCTTACCAGTGCCATGATAGCGTTTGTTGCGCGCCAAATAGGGATTACGCTGATCCTCCGATTTGCGAAAATAGGGTAGAATCTCCTCGTAGGACCAGCCGGGATTGCCAAAATGCGCCCACTGATCAAAATCGCGTCGATTGCCGCGAATGTAGAGCATTGTGTTGAGAACGGAGCTGCCACCGATGACCTTGCCACGTGTCCAGCAACAGCGTTTGTCCTTCATGGCTTGGCAGGCGGTGGACTGAGGTTGTGTGCTAAAAGTCAAAGAGAGAAAGATAGAGCGAATGAGAGAGAGATGCAGAGAAAACGTAAACAATTAGCGAATGTGTTGGCAGCGCTTTCATCATTAATCAACAGGTAAACACAACATGACAATAAAATCGCATTAGCTAATGCATGATTCCAGAGGCCACGCCCACTAAAACGAAAATAAACGCCCTACGGCATCGGCAGCCGCTTTGTATGCGCCATTGACCGTCTCAAAGGCAAAAGGTAAACAAAAATACAAAGAAAAAATTAAACAAGAAAAGAGAAAAAAACACATATAGCAAAAATTTAACAGAAGCAAACAGCAAAACATGAGACGGCTAACAACAATTGTATGGCCCACTGGGGAAACTTTATTACAGCACAACCAAAACAACAACAACAACACTAGCCTTCGGTGTAGTTGTCGGTCATTAGGGTAAAAAACAGTGCCTCCAGTTGCAGCTTCAATTGAAACGGAGCTCTGAAAATGCACATCATCTAGCTATAATTGGCATTTAACTTAAGACAAGACACGATTGCCTTGAGCCAGGAGTTGATTCACTACTCGTAAGTCTTATGAAATGCCGAATACTTTGACAATTTATACATTTATGAGTACTATCCAATGACTCCCTTGAATGGGAGCCTTGTTAAATTGTTCGATTTATGTGAGGAAAGACAAGTAATATAAACTATCTGCAGCTTAATATAAATACAACTATTATAATATTTACCAAGAACTCTTATACTAAATACTTTTTTGAAGAGGTGAATACCGAATTTAAGATTTTTTGAATATGCTGTATTTACTTAAGATTGTTGTTCAGTCTTGAACTATCAAAGCTGATTGAGTGGTATAATAAATACCTACTTAAGGGGCTTTACAGAAATGCCTAGATTATAAATATACCATGTTAATAGTTGTAGTCTTAGGAAGGAAAGAGTGTAAGTGGCTATTTTCATACATACGAGTAGCTGCTGAATTATAGTTTGACAAAATCAATTTTGTTGTCACTAAAATAATCCCTGAAAGGAATCATTTGAAATACAGCTTTAAAATTACATTGTTGTCACAACATTTCACTACAAATTGTATACAAAACTCCTACAACTATTTTGTATTATTCGCATTACTCGCATTATTCGCATTTTAACCCCAGGCCTGTTTCTAATTAGTAATATCTGTTTTTTCCCATTACGCGTTTATTAAACATACAGGAAATTTCAGTTAACAGCGACACGAACTGTAAATTAAATATTATAAATGTGCAGCATGCGACAACAACAGTAACAACAGACAACAGCAAATGACAACAAACCAACAATCAACAAACAACAATGAACAATCCACAATGAGCTAAGCAACTGCAGTAAAAGTGTAACCAACTTCAAACCATGACAAAATAATTAAGAATGCTTTATTTAGAGACTGACTAGACAAATACCCTCTACTTATACTGGGTGAATTTATTTTCCGGTCATCATATATCTCCCAAAATATATTACTAATTTTTGTATAGTTAAATTTTAGTTTAAACTTCAACGGGAGCTTTTCAAAATAGTTTTTTCTAAATTATAGAAACTTTTTGTAGAAATAACTAAAAAGTTGCAATCGTATTTACTATGAAAATATTATGAATGAAAATACTCGTCTTTTCTGGAATTCACTGAAACCGTCAGACTTAACAGTCAAGCAGTGCATCATGCCCAACTATTGTAATTGTGTAAAGGGTATACAAAAAAAGGAAACGAAATGTCAGTGCGGAAATTTGGCCAAGCAAACTGCCAAGCGAGACGTGCAAATGACAGAAATGAAAGAGAAAGATTATGATTTGATATTGAAGCTAAAGTCGAAGCCTGACTTCATAAGATGAAAGATTGAAGAGTAAGAGTTTTGGATATGAAAGTGTTCAAAGTGTCGTATGTTAGCGTTAGTTTTTTTGCTTTATTGATTCATGTTCACGATTATTCGCTGATGATAAACTTTATTTATGCATTGTTTTTTATTTTATTGTCTGCTCTTTTTCACGCCTCTGGGTAAGAGATTTGAATCGGAAAAGGGGAAGCTGATTAATATGCTGGCATTTAATTTATTTGATGGCACCGCTTTACAGAAAGAGCGAGAACGAGAGAGAGAGAGAGAGAGAGAGAGATTGTCTGTCCCTTAATCGCATTGTTGGGCGTAGTTCAGTTATTGAGTACGCGCCTTCATTCGAATAACTCATTCCGTCTGTTTAGGCATTCGAATCATTGAGTCAGTCGGTCAGAGTCAGAGTCAGAGTTTCGGTGTCATAAACTATGCAACTTTCCCTTGACGCGCGTCTCTCGGCCTATGTTAGGTCCAAAGTGACGCAATTTGTTTAGTTTTTTTTTTAAAGGTTTTTATTGGCCATTTAACAGTTAGTGCACATAAATGCTAACAATTATTATTAGCTAATTTTTTCTGTGTTCCTCTTTGACTGCAATCAGTTTTTTTTTGCACATTACAAATTTATGGGCGGTCGCATTACAAAAACCAATACTACATTATATTTTTATTTATTTTATTTTAATTCCTTTCCGTTTCTTCTGCCTTTTACAAAGCGTTATACATTTTTTGACTTTAACTATGTAGGGAGGGAGGGAAGTGAGTCCGACTTGTAGGTGCTCTGAACTGTCATATAAATATTGAACCATATTAGTATGTATCATTAAAGTGGCAAGGCAAGGCATTATCATATAAATGATGTTATTAACGCCCCTACTTTTGTATGCTCGTAGCACCTAGCAACTGAATACTTGAGATTATGATATTTTAATTTGGCTAATAATTATTAATTATAATTAGCAAATTTTTGTATTTCCTTTACAAATTATCATCATAAACATCTTATAAGAAAATATTTTTTCTAATTAAAAGAATCATATTTCATACCTGTGTTGTCAACATCTATGTAGAAAACTGTCACCTAATTCCTTATCTACCAAAAGCCCAAATTAATTTATTTCAAACTAACTTTCCTCTAAACGTTATAAATATTTGCAAAAATCTCCCAGAGAGTTACATAATTTTTTTTAATATATAGTTGCGTGTTTTGGATTGATGTTTGAATGTTAATTCAATTGACACCAATTGAGAGACAGACAAGAGTGTCTCGAATGCGAATAGAAATCGCCCAACACTAACTAGAGTCAAGGTCTCAATGCTTCAATCATTATGCACTACATACAATTCAGATGATGATGATTATTATGATATTGACGGATATGATAAGTTAGTTTTGTTTTAACGGTATTTTACAAATATTTTTTGATATAGGCAAGTTCGTGTCCTAAGTCTTTTAATTATGTGGTCATGATTGTGAAAAAAATATTTGTGTTGTGGATTTATTGTGGATAACTTTATTTTAATGCTAAGTTTGTGTCCTAAGTCTTTTGTTTAATTGGATAATAAAAATGTACAAATATTGTGAATTGCAATCAAGGTAATGATAATGATGTTGTCACGATGACTCAGGACATTATTAATTGCCAAAAATGATTGCTTAGCGGAATTTTACAACTATTTTTCTCCTTTTTACGCTCATATGATTGATATCAGCAAGTTTGTGACCTAAGTCTTTTGTTTACATAGTTAAATAAAGAGAGAAAAAAAATGCAATATTATTTTGATGACACTGTTGAAATGTATGAACATGTGTATGTCAAGTGTGCGATGGGGTGTGAATGAGTGTGTGTGTATGTGTGTTAGCATACGACAATCTGAGAAGTGTGTGTATTGTCCAGGAGAGCGGCTCAGTGAAGCCTGTCGCGCTCACGTACAACTTGGAGACGCAGCTGAGCAGCGGCTTTTAAACAGCTGTTGTTGTTGTTGTTATTGTTGTTGTTGTTATTGTTTCTTCTGTTGCTGGTTTGCGTTTCATGTATTTTTGATTGGCAATTGTGCTCATTGCAATTGGTAAGCGAGCAACCCGCTTTAACTTTCAGCAATGCTGTTGCAGTTGTCTTTGTTGTTGCTGCTGTTGTTTTTGTTGTTGTTTTTGTTATTGTTGCCTGATCTGGCCTGGCCTGGTCTCTCGCGTGTGTTTGTTTCATTTCATTCATTTCGTGCCATTTCCAGAGACAGCAACAAACCTGTAACCGATTAGCCCACTTTAACCGATATACGAACCGGTTTTTTTGGCCGCGTCACATTGAGAGATTGAGAAACTGTTGTAGGATATGCCGGCATTCCCCAGGCCACACCCTTCCCCTCTCTCCACCGGCCCATCTCACTCTCTCACGATCGGTTCAGCTGTCTGGTCAAACTAAATATTTGGAATTTATGGCCGACATCCGAATGCATTTGCCATGGATATCGATGTCAAATATTCACTTTAAAATCATAGGGCGCTAACCATCCGCCCAATGACTTTAATGACACCACGCTAAAATGCGGCGCCAATTTTATTTGGGGTCGCTACAATATATTTCATAAGCACAATAGCAACAACCGCAACATTTAGCTAATTTATTTGTTACTGATTGATGAGCTGTTGAGAGCAGAAGAAGTTGCCGGAGGCACGACCAGGCCCTTCTCTAATATTTGCTGAGAAATATTTATTTTTTACACTGAAACAAGTAACAAGTGTTTCTACACATGTGCGTGTGTGTGTGTGACTGATTTTCAAAACCAATGTTAAGTGACGTTTCCTTATGATAATCTGAGAGCGTTTTAATTGTCAAATAATTACTAAAATACTCATGTCAGTTGATAGGCTGAAAATTGCATAACATCGCAATTGACTGCCATTAGTGACACTCTTAATATGTGTTTTTTCAACACCTCCACCTCCAACAGTTGACCAATATTAATAATATTCGCAAACATAATATTCATAAATATGACCGAAATGTTGTCATTAAAATTGATTGCATTTGCCAATTGTTGGTTTTTACAGCACTTTGAACGAGTCTGCAAATATGTTAATAACAGTCTGTCGTAATAAGCTATAAAATTGTTTGTAAAAGACTTCCATATTAATTAATGACTTGATTTTAGGAGAAATACATATAATATAATATTTATTGCTTAGCAAGAATTAGAGAAAAATAAATAAAAAATATATATCTTAAATTAAATAAAAGAAATGTGCCATAAATTTAAATGAAAATGAGAAAAAATATTAAACTTAAATGTTGATCGCCTCTGTTAATAAAAACGGTACACACTTATAGCTCAATTAAAAGTATTATTCTTTAAGAAATTTATAATTTATATAATTTATAGTAATAATTTGATGGAACTAGTGCCTTAAGTTCACTTAAGTTTAGGATATCTTAATTTATTAATTACTTTAACGTCAACTAAAATCAGTTGATACAAAAATAATTTAACATTATTAAATATAATAAAAAATATGATTCTATGCGCTTAAAAATTTAAAGTTATTAAATACAATTGTAAACTAATACAACTATTTGCTGAATTTCCAAACAAAACAAAAATATGACTAAATTGCCGGCTAAAGAATGTCAAATTGCTTACCAACCCAAAGTTGCATGCAAATCATTGAAGTGCAACATAAATGTGGTAAGCAGAGTATTTGCAATTCGGCTAACAGTCTACCCTTTCACTGTGGATAAACAGACTGAATAAATGCCAATAATACTTGTATTTCACTTGTTGCTTTCGAGGGATAAGACACCCATGTGGACAGGGCTCTGGCCTTAGTCCCCTTGGAGATTAACTGGAAACAGTTGTTGTTATTGTTGGTAGTTTCAGCTGATTGCAACCAGTTGCTGTTGTCGTTGCTGTTGTTTTGTTGTTGTGGATTGCTTGCCGCGAGGTGCCTGCCCCTGCCACATAGTAAATGATGCAATGGCGCGGAAAACAGGCGCAGATTGCCACACACACACAAACAGACACTCAATTTTAAATTTGTATATGCATGTGTGTGTGTGTGTGAGTGTTTAAATTTCGCATTCATTTACCGGCAACTGGCAACAGGCAGGCAACTAACTTGGCTTATATCGTGGCCCGCTCTGTTGCATTCAATTACAAATAATTTACGCGTTGCCGTAAAATTCAACAGAAAGTAAATGAAATGGAAATGGAAATTGTTTTGTTTTATTTTTTTTTTTATTCGTATTGGAATTGAAATTGAAAATATTTATATGTGTCTTAAAGTCGCATGCTAATGGAGACTGAAATTCTCTGCGCCGCAAAAAAAGTGAAATTTTTTTTCTATTGAATTTTTGTGGTCAGCATAAACGACGCTTGGGTTGGGCAGGGTCCAAACTGTCTCGACCTGGCTTAAAGAGGCCCTAAACAGTTAAATGGATTACGGTATTAAAATGCGTTCAGAGACCTCAACTCAAACTCATGAATAATAAGCAGTCAGCAACAGGTGATCAGCATTTGATAGTTTCATCATCAGAGAAGATACACAACTGTTCCTAACGGTAGCATGTTCTAATTTCAATCAGTTACATACAGAGAAGCAGATGAAAGAATAGAGAGAGTGGGAGGGGGGGAAATGAGATGATGTTCCCGTCAAGTGATATCTTTCATTTAATTGGAATTTTCTGTCAAGACACGTAGGCAGCACATTGAAAGAACTTCAGAAAAAAGTGTCTTGACTTTCATATAAGCAACTCTACTCTCTCACTATTTATTACAAAATGTGCCAACTGCAAAATGAAAAAAATAAATCAGAAACTATCTATTTGATTATTGCAGTCAAATTAAATTTGTTTAAAATCGCAGCGCGAAAAACCAAAAAACCTTAATTGAAAACCTCTAAGAGTTTGCAAATACGAGTAGTTCCAACACTTTGACTGAGTTTGAGTCTTAGACGCGCTTCGACGTAAATAAAAAAAACTCGATAATTGAACGCCTTAATTTGTTTTACAAATAACACAGACACCATTTGAGAGGTGACAAACAATGTTGCAATGCGTAGGAGCCGCAAATTGGAAGCCGTTTCATCTCATTTAACTCCAAAAAGACTAGAGATGAGTCTATACATTTGTTGAGTAGGTTGTGCTCACACTTTAAATGATTTAAATTACTCTAGAAAATTAGATTTATAACTGACAAAACAAAATGTTTTTTAAATGAAAATGATAATTGATTCTCAACCTAGATATTGGACCTCTTCGAGCTCTTTCCGATAATCCATTGCTGAACTGAATATTAAATGTAGCTTAACTATTTATAGATTGCTGCAGATAGTTTGACAATAAATATTTAATAGACAAAAAAAATTTTTTCAAAATCATAATTCTGTACGTTTACACTTCTTTTTAACACTTGTGATTAAATTTTTATAGTATAAATGAAAAATGAGAGTGTCTTTATGACTTTACAATAGCAATTTAAATTTTATTAAGTTTTAAAATCATAATCTACATAAAATTTATATTTTACACATTTTTTTATTTTTGAAATTTGAAACGATTACGGTTTTTGCTATAAAATTTGATCGAAATGAGCGAAATCAATAAACGATGCTCATTTGCATTTAGCAGTCAACAGATTGGGCCACATCATTGACCAAAGACGAGACGAAATGGCAAGTCATCAATGTGACGCATCAACAGATCCAAACCCAAAAATTCCAAACCGAAAACTCAGTTGCTAAAGTAAACTTGAGGTTTTCAAACATAGACCTCGACTAGAGCTGGCTGTGTTTGACTTGACCGAAAGGTGGCAAACGTTGAATGTCAAATGTGTACTTAGTTTAGTTTAGTTAAGTTGTCGTCGAGTCTATTACAATAATAATATATAATTTGTGCTATTTCGTTGACCTTCCCATATGTTTATGACTTCAACTTACCGATATTTCCAGTCCATTTTACTTTTGTGTAAATAGAGCGATAAAAGCGGCACATCCGATATTTCCGTTTCATGTCCGCCCGCCTCCAGCAGCAGCACCTTCCAATGTGGCACCTCGGAGAGGCGGGAGGCAAGCACCGTGCCCGCTGAACCACCGCCAATGATAATGAAATCATACGCCAAATCCACCTGTTTGACATTAAAAGGTCGATTCTCTGGATCGAATAGATCATAATTGTAATAGGCTATTGCGGCGATCAGGAACGGTAGTATTGTCAATTTGCCAACACCGACGACTGCCGTTGTTAATTTGATCGCTGAGGCAATTGCCAGGCCCAGTTTGGAGGCGCCCACAGCTGCCACGCCCGCTGTGGCAGCCGCTTTGGAGGCGGCACTTGCTTTAAACAACAAACCGCCCACCGAAACGGCGGCGGCGCCCAAGGCAGGCACAACAACCATAATTTCTGTTGGAAGCTCCTTAAAGCTGGCACCAAAGCTCCTTTAAATTAAAAGCTTAAAAGCTTCCACTTTTCGTTCTTTTTCCTGCTTCTTCTTATTCTTCTTCTTTTTCTTACTTCTCACTTTTTCTTTGTGCAATCTCTTTCGCTTCTCAATTCTCAACTCGTTTATACATTTTTCCCGTTTCGTTTTTCGCCGAGGATTTTCTGCGACACTTTCATTCACAATCACAGTCTCGAATCACGTTTACGATCACATTTACGAGCACGTTTACAATTTTGTTGTTGTTGTTGTTATTCTTGCACTTTGCCTTTTGTTGTAATTGTGCACTTTCATTGGAAAGCAAAACACACAAAAAAAAAAGAGTGTATATATACATATATTTATTACAAAAAAGAATAGAAAAAAAATCAAAACTTTTGTTTTTTGTTTTAGAAATTTTGTATTCGTTTTATTGGAAACGTGCGCTTGTCTCGGCTCTGTCAAATTGTCGAGCTCCTCGCTGCCGCGTTTTGGCCCATAAATGGGAATGAAAAATACAAAAAAATAAATAAAGTTTAAAGTTAATGTTAAAAGTAGGCAACCGACTCGTTTGGCAGCCGCTGCGTTTCTGAGCCACAATAGCAACTCGTGTGCGACGTTTTGTCTGCTTTTCAATTTCTTGTTGCAAGCAAGCCTCTCCTGTCCCTCCGCTCGAAGCGGTTGCGGTTGCGGTTGCGGTTGCGCATGCGCTCTACACGTACTCCGCTCTAGAGTCAAGTCTTTTTTTTTTCGAATCGTCTTTAGCGTATTGAGGCGCATTTGAGTTGAGCGCGTGACACGAACAGGCACGAAGCTGTACGTGCACTTAAATCTTCTCTGTGTATATCTGCTTACTCCCTCTCTCTCTCTGTTTCTCTCAGTACTCAATCTTTAGTCGTAAGCGTTACACTGGCGGCTTAGCTTCTTTTGATTTGTGCTCTTCTCTTTCAAAGGTTATCTCTCTGTTTTTACATTCTTAAAAGCATTCGCTTTATCAAATCTGCTTTGAGTCATATTCTTAAACGTTTTTAATATACTAAGCTTAAAGTATTGCAATTTTTATGTGTTTTCAATTCTCTTTTGAGCGACATTTGTCATTCTTACACGTTTACTTTTATAAAACTTATTGCAATTATTCTCAATCACTTTTAATTACAATTCAATTTGCTTTTAGGTCACATTCCTAAACGTTGCACTGGCTTTTTAAATTAACACTTCAATAATGTGTTACATCGTGTTATTGTTATCGTTATCAAATTGAAAGCACGCGCTCATCTCTAGTCCACAAACAAATACATATATACAACTACCGCAATTGGATAGCTGTGGACAACTGCGTTCCATCTTGATGGGCTCCTTTTTGGCTGCGGGAGCTGTTGCGAAACGGTTGAGCGGTTCGGCGAGCGCATAACCGATTGCCAACCGTTTGGCGCTCCTGACTCGCTCTTCAGCTCAGCTGGCATACTTCAACTCTCTCTCTTTCGCTCGCCCGCTCTCTCTCTCTCTCTCTCTCTCTCTCTCTCTCTGTGGTATTTGTGATTTTCATTTCGACTTTTAGGCATTTTTTTTATTGGCTTCTCTTTTAACTTACTTCACTTCACTTAGCCAAACGACCTTCATGCTCACTTAACAGTTATCTGCACTTACCAGACAATCTACACCTGTATGTATATGTGTGTGTACGGTTGTGTGTGCGCTCACGTAAGCCAAAAAGTCATCAGGAACTGAGCGGATATCCAGTGAATTGAATAGAATCAAATTGATTTTATCTCCCAAGAAAAAGTGAAAATATAATACTAATGATTGAAAACTGGATCGTGAAATCAACTTGAGTGCTATGTTTATAAACCGGCTTTAAAATTGCCAAATTTATGAAATCATGAGCGAAAAAAAAAAACGGGAAAGCGTGAAATAATCAATTGTATCAAATGTGCATAGATTCAATTGAATTATAGATAATAACATATATTTTATGCATATCCTCAACTGTTTAAATTTATGCACATCGATCTGCATAAAAGTGAATGTTCTTGTAAGAGAGATGCTTTTGAAATATAGATACCCTGTAAAATTTGTTGATTAGGAAGGGGAATAATAGAGTTGTGATAGTTTTTAAACTAAATACATAAATTTTATATTCCTATGTCATACAAAATTATGCTGTCCTACAATATTAATTATCGAAATTTTAGGTCCCAAAAAATATATATTGGCACAACAAGACTTTTAAGCTCTTAACTGTCTCTATAATAAATAATAAATATTTTTGTACACTTAATATAGTTATTTTATTAGTAATCAACACATTTGGCTAAGATTCACTAGACAATATCTTATATTGATTGAGTATCTTAATATTGATTGAGTAAAATTTAATGTCGTATTTAATACCAGTTCTTCAATCCAAATATAAACATGACGATGCAATTTAAGATAAAGATGTTACAACTCTCTGGGGTCAAACATATCTCAATCAAAAGTGCTTCAATCGTATTAAAACCAATTACGTAATCAAACGCTTTAGAGTGAGAATTGTAATGAATTGGGAAGGAGAGGATGTGGAGGATGTAAAGAGGGGATGGCAAGGTGACAGTGGAGGTGGAGACGCTCTAATGAGACGCTTCCATGTGAACACTCAAAAAGAAACACCGATGAAGATACAAGCAAAATGTAATTCCCGCAAATTAACAGAGCGACAATACGATATTTGACGATTATTGTTTGTATTATTACAACAATGTTGTTGTTGTTGGTGTTTATATTGCTAATGGCACAAGGTCAAACGACAATCGGTTTTTTTTTTCATTTTTTAGTGCGTGAGTTTTCCATGCGAAAATTTATTAGCTCAGCTGGGAAGCTTTGCAGTTTCAATTATGAGACTTGACCAAAATTTGTCAACTTTTGCTTTTATTCCTTTATACTTCTCTGAGTCTGTTTAGCCTTGTGACAGGCCCTTAAATGAGTTGTCAAGTCATTTATGGCTGGCTAAGAATGCTCAAGGGCTGACAAACGGTTTTTGTGGCACAGAATTTATGACTTGAGAAATGATGCAAGTTGAGGGGCAAAAAACTTGTGCAACATTTAACAAACCTACGTTTTTCCAATTTGTTCAGACACGCTATTACTGAGATTATATTATACAATATTAGTTGCATTTTGTTTTTAAATTGAAAAAATATATTTATTAAATATAGAAAGATTATATTACATAATTTTGTTATATTTTTAGTTAAAAATAGTTGCATATTTAAAAAATACAGACAGTCTTGAATATTTTAGAAAGTTGTATTGTTAGAAAAAAGGAGTGGAGACAGCAAGCTATTGGTCAACAGGTGGCGCTGAAAAGAACTGGGTATTTAAAAAATAAATTCTTTTGGGATTGGAAAAGTAACGAGTAACAGAAAATATCATGATTTTGTGCAATAGGTGGCGCTGTTTTGAGAAATAAATTATAATTAGTTGGTTAAATGTGACTCAAGTCGTTTCCGCTACAATTGCGGAATGGGAAACATAACGCACCGCCAAATACCCAAATTTCCGGCACTTACGAGTGTTTCTATGCTTTCCTAATCAACACCGAAAAAAATATAGATAAAAAAAATGTACTTAAAAGCAATGAAAAGTGAAATGCAAACACACTATGAAGGGTAGAAGATGAAGCACCATCAGAAGCTGAAGTGCGGGGTGACATAATGTGGTCAACACTTTTATCTATTGGCCACATTTTCGTTACGTTTTGGCCGGGCTCTTTGCGGTCTGCTGAGTCATTGACGAGAAGCAATTGAAATCGAAAATGAACTTCATTAAATGACAATAGTAAAGCATAAACAATACATTTGAGCTGTGGGGAAACCACAACAGAGGCAGAGCGACAAGTGCGCCAACTGACTGCAGTGAGTATCTCAATCTATGAATGTATCTACACATGTATGTACTATCTATCTATCTATCTATCTATGTCTTGTATCTGTCAATACAAAAGCAGCTGAGGCCAGACACAAAACATAACTAACCCAATCTTACTAGAGCGTGGCATATTGCACGAGTACTACGTGACCTATTCCTAAACTCACTTCCAGAGTTGTACAGTGAACTGCCGCTAAGATGAATTCATTGAAGTCAACTTGAAGTTAGTTTAAAAGTTGCGCGTTTCGATTGAAGTTAAATTTTGTAGGAGTCTCAGGGATGTTTCCACCTATATAGGTGCATCAGTCAGTCAATCAGTCACTCAGTCAATCAGTCAATCAATCAAAGACCCACTATAGGAATGCAGCACTGTACATGCACGTATATACGTACATACGCACTCTTACATATGTATATAGGTTACCACACACATAAGACGGCTGTTGGTAGTTGCTTTTTGGATAGTTTGTAACTGGCAACTGGCAATTGGTAACTGGCAACTGGTAGCTGTTAGCTGACATCTGCTCATCTAATCTGTTGCCTAAATACCTTCCAAAAAGATTTGTGCACGTCATCGTAGCGCCGCTCGCTCGTAATTTACTGTCAAATCTAACATAAAGCATCTCTGATGGATCTCATTGCGTATATCCCGAGTTTTAATTTCGTTACTCTCCAACAATCTCTCTGAGGGCCAAGTGCAAGTGTACCCGTGTCCGTCCGCATTACGTGTGAGTTAATTGCTCAATTTTGGAATCATCGTGGGACAAACTTTACTTAACGATACACTTTAGGCCTCTCTCTGAAACTTAACTGAGTTTAGTTCAATGTTAATTGGTATGATAAACAGAGTTTTAAATGGTACTAATTAATTATTTCCATCAGTTTGGGAATGCACGTCTGAATTGGATTTGATATAGTGTAAATTGAAATGACAAATGGTTTAAATTGACAATTTTTAGTTAGAATGCACATAATTTTGTCATGTGTCTTATCTGTTCCATTGAAATTTCTAAATTTTGTAACTAGTGTAAGTACAATAATATGCTAAAAGATAATATTTTGAACATTTGATATATTTATATATCTCTTATTTAAAACCATGTTTAAAACTTTAGGAACTAGTGTAAGTACTATGGAAGGGTCTTACGAATGGGTCCATTGTATAGATTACAGAGTAAATGGAAATGAAAATTTGTTTAAAATGATTGAGTTGATAATTTGCAATTATAGCTTGTAGTTCGAAATACATGTACAATATTTTTTTCAACTACAATTTTTCAATTCATAGTTAACTTACCTTACAATGCCGTCATGGCGTAATTTACCTGCGAAGGAGATACAAAATTATAGCTAATAAGTGGAGACCACTTCACCTGCCCTTTCCCCACTTTTTACGTGGGTGCAACGCATCTTTTCATTTGTGACACTTGTGGATCACGAGCCAAAGCACTTCTTCGACCCACCAATTAATTGCCATCAGTTTGTATGCATGCCAAACATTCGAGGCGCCAATGAATACCATCCCAATGTCTTGGCTGTGCCCAGTGCCAAATGTGGCATAACAATGAGCCAAAAAAAAAAAAAAAAAACAATAATTTGCCACTTAATTGAAAAGTGAAAGCTATCAATCATTAGGCAAATACACCACAACAGAATCAATATGCCACACATAAAATCCATGATAAAGAGATTATTATTTAATGGAGATTTTTACAAAACATTTCAATATGTAAAGCAAGTGATTATGTGCACATTAACACGTTGTTTATATGAGGCAAAAAAAAAATGTTACAAAAAATCGAATAAACTATATCGTTTTATTTACAACTGTTTTCTAAACTTCGAGTTCACTATGGCCTTTCTATTTTATTTCTTCGATAAAAAAGTCCCTTTTTTATTAGCAACATATAGGAAAATATAACTGAGATTTAAATGCAGAATGAATTTAGGGGCCAAACCATGATCAAATGATGTTCCACTTAAAAAGCGGTTAAGTTTTACTCAAGCTGTGACGGTTACAAGTTGTTCAGACTGTGGATCAATTTTTCAAATAAAGTTTAAAGAAATATATATATTTCTTATTTTGTTGTTAACGGTTTCGATACCAGCTTTGAAGTTCTTCCCTGTAATAAATTTATATATTTAAGGGCAATGTGTTTTATTTTGAGAGTCACTGTTCGGCGGTTACTTCATTGCTTTGAGAGTCACTGTGCCTAAAGCTCTCTGATACTTTGAGAGGCATTGTGCTAAGCAGTTTATTGGTGCTTTTCACTGCTTGCCATAACACACAATGTACTGCTTTTAGCAAAGTCTTGAACATACAAAATGCATTGAAACTTTTTCTTGAAATGATTTTAAAATAGTTTGGCTTTGATTTTGAGTTCTCCTAAATGATTTTTATCAGTTTGAATTCAAAACGCGTTCGGCGATAAGAAATTTATTGAAAATGCAATAAATATTTGCAACATACTCAGTTTAATTCATTATCTTTAAAAAGTACAAAAAAAAAGTGTTTAAAAAAAAATGGTAAATATTTGTGTAATATACAAATTGATTTAGTTTAAAGCTCGGTATGCTGATTGCCTAGGTAATCCTCCTTAATCATGTCGGCACCCTTCTCGCCAATCATAATGCAAGCGGCATTCGTATTGGCACCCACAATATCGGGCATTATGCTGGCATCGATGACACGAAGTCCGGTGGCGCCATGCACCCGAAGTCTGGCATCGACGACAGCTGTGGGATCGTTGACAGATCCCATGCGAGCTGTACCCACTGGATGATAGACGGTGGTTGTCATGTGACGGATATAACAGCGCCAATAATCATCCGATTGATAGGTTAGATCATTGCAAGACTCCAGATCGATCTTGTGTAGGGAAGCCTCACGTTCACCGAACGCCTTCGTTTCGGGCAGACGCTTATAGATGTTTAAGGCTCGTATATAGGTCTCCACATCACGTTCATCTGTCATATAGCCGGCATCGATAAGCGGTGCATCCAAATAGTTGGTACTCTGCAATTCCAGACTACCAGCTGAAAACGGTTTCAAGTGCAACAGATACGTGATGTATGTGTTGGAATTTTGATTAGCCGATAGAATGCTCTTTGCCACACGGTCATTGAATCCTGTGGCAGCCACATAACCACGCAACTCCGGACTCTGCATCAGGCTGAAGAAGTTCGTTGTCTGTATATCGGGATTGGGACCGTGCAACGAGGTTGTGTTGATGAAACCCGTCAATGCGGTCGCCTCATGATGCAACAATTTGCTGTATCTGCCCATCAACAGATTGTACATGGCATCCACCAGTTCCTCCTCGGTGGGTTTTCGTGCCGTTGACTTGTCGATCTGGAAGATGACGGGCAGACTGGCATGATCCTTTAGGTTGCGACCCACGGGCAGATCCAGTTTAACGGGTACTCCAACATTCTTCAAATGTTCCGCTGGTCCAATGCCTGTCAAATAGAAAGAAAAGCTTGAATTAAACTTTAAATTTTCATAAGCTTTTCAGCTGCACAACAGTGTTTCTATAATTAGATGACAAGAGATAAGCCTTAAAAGCTTTAAGCTCATGCGGCTTGATCTTTTAATGCAGCTTAAAGCTTAATGCACGTTAACAAAAGTCATTAAATCGGAAAGCTCGTTAAAGATAAAGTCAGTGAGTATGAAGGTTGCTTTAACAAAAAAAAAAAAAGCTTTATATTTTTCACCTCATCTGTTTTTTGTATTGTTTTCACTATGTAAAAGTGACCGAGAAATATGTAAAATTTCTTGTATTCAGAAGAGTGGTAATAAGCAAAGCTTAAAGCTTTAATTGTCTATGAGTTTGCAGCATCTGAAGAGCTTTAAGGTCATTGATACACCGTCTGCTAGCACGAGAGCATCAAATTTGATTTGACGTTCTTTAACATTATAGAAGTTGAAACTGTTTACTAAGTAAATTGATTTGATTAAATTGTGATATGAATAACTATCCAAATGAAGGTGTTCAGTTGGAGAAAAGTGCTTCTCTTAGCATGGAGAGCAATGACACAAAGGAACAGGCTGTATCCTCGAGAGCTGATACGGGAAATGGACCCAGCACAAGCATCGATATGGAACAGCTGAATGAAACGCGTCAACCACGTCCACGGGTCGACATTAATACCAAACTGGACTTGTTCCTGGCCAGACAGCGTTCATGCAACATAGAACAGCAAACGACAACGTCATCTGGCTTAATTGCACCACAAACTGCGCCCGCTGCAGTGCGTCAAGTGGGTTTTTGGCGTGATATGTACTCAATGTCCACATCGCCATCACCTGAGGTACTGCGTTCCTTACTTGCAAATTCCAAATTGCATTACCAGCCAATAGCTGGCGACAATTTGGTGAGTCAGCCATCGTTGTCCTTGAACGAACCAGGCACATCTGACGTCAACTCGGATTCGATGCGCATGAGCAGCAAGAATGACAATGGTTTGGGCAAAAGCATCTCCCTGCGGCATGATGAGAAGGTGTCACTAAAGGACAACCTTAAGGAAACAAACACTGGACTGGGAGGAGCAACGGCAGCGGAATCGGACAATAATCCAACTGCCATCTCTCAGAATACAGCTTCAGCTTCAGCTCCAACTCGAACTCCAACTCCAGAAAATAGTCGTGACATGCATAGGGAAATGTTTACCGAGTTTCTTGTCCAATTTATGCGTTACTTGCCCCTCATTTTTCTTCTGCTCATCAAGTATGTGTACGATCAGTGGGAGCATATTGCTGATATCTTGTTGCTTCAGATCGTTTTTATGCATTTAAATCGAACATTGCCGCTTCAGGTGGCACGATTGAATGAGAAGCAATATATCGACTTGGTGCGTGATGCTGTTGTGGGTTCTATTGTGGTTGCATTGCGTCTGTGTTTGGCGACAGTACCGCCAGATCCTTTTGGATTGATAGTGCCGCCATTTAGAAAGGACCATGAGATAAAGACGCTTGTGGATACTTTTGAGGAAATCGGCGAGGAAATCAGCGAGGAAATTATTATAAAACATGTAGTCGAGCCAATTGCACTTGGTTGGATGCTCTTTCATGTGGCTGTCAGTGATGTATTGCTCAGGCTAATCACGATACTCATCAAGATTGTCATCACAATGCTGCCCATACATAATATGAAATTCCGAGGACGTCTTTATGCTGTTCTAGAATACATTTCACAATTGTATCGCTCCCTTACGCCCATCACCCAATGGATAAACTATATAGAAGAATCCTATCCGGATAAGGAATACTTTTCGGAGTTTCTGCTGTTTTTATATCTTTGCCCCAAGATCATTGAGTTTATATTGCGCTTATCATTTTTGAAGAAGGCCCTTGCCAACTTTGGATCCAAATCTGATTCAACGCAATCGCCCACAAAGGAGGAACTCGATGCTGCCGACTCCATGTGTCCCATTTGTAATGATCCATACAATTCGCCAATTATTCTCGAGTGCCGTCATATATTCTGTAATGAGTGTGTCCAAACGTGGTTCAAGCGGGAACCAACGTGCCCCATGTGTCGTGCCAAGGTCAGCGATGATCCCAAATGGCAGGACGGTAGTACAGCAAGTGGCTATCAGTTAAATTAAAGCCTATATTTATATCTATTAGGTGTATAACTTTGCTCGTTCCGTTTTTCTTTAAGATGTCTACAGGGGTAAATGTGGATTGATATGAATCGATTAAAAACGTTATACACGTTAGCTTCCACATCTGTCATCATAACCACATCAAACGATTTGTGGATATCTGTTTAAATAATAGACTTTTTCGTAGTTGAATATATTCATTTGTGAACCAAAATTCGTCATTTGCGGGAAGTCTTTCTTCTCTTTTTCAAATCAAAAAATAGTGCCCTGCATTTGGTAGACCAGCTAGGTATTATAATCAATATGCTGTCGAATCTAAGTAAAAACATCATTATCGGATCGGTATCAAACGCAATACGTGATAGTCATTTTCCATCATGAAAATTGTCGACCCCACGTCGCAAAAGTGTTCAAAAAATACTTAAAAACGATGAAATGGGAAATCTGCTGTACTCTCCAGACATTGCTCCATCTAACTACCACTTGTTCCGATCGATGGCACACGGTCTAGCCTACGAGCACTTCCGCCACTATGAAGAAGTCAAAAATTGGAGTGATTTTTGGATAGACTCGCAGCAAGAGCAGTTTTTATTTCGAATTCGAAAGCTGCCCAAAAGATGTATAAAAGTAGTAGCTAACAACAGACAGTATTTTGAATAACAAGCATGCAAGCATTTGTTTACAATAAAACCCTAAAGTTAGAAAAAAAAAGACACGAGCAAAGTTGTACACTTAATATATATCGTACTAATTCATTATATGGTTCTATTTTTAAAAATAACTTTTGACAACAGCATTTAAAAATCTATGTATTGTACCTGTTCATTATTATTATAACAACTGGATAACTCAGATAAATTAAAATCTATTCTTCTATCTATATATCGTTCTTGTTCACTATATTGTTCTATTTTTAACCACTACTTATGAAAACTGCATTTAAAAAAATATTCAATATTTATATGACAATAAAATGACAATAATTGTATTCTTGGAATTTTTACGAAATATTTCAAAATAAAGTAATTTGTTTTTTTATTATATAGTTTCGAATATAATAATCCTTGAATATTTATAATCAATTACGCAACAAATATCAGTATTTTTTTTTTTTTTTTTGTATTTGATCTGTAATAAAAGTTATTGACACTTTTATTTTTGATTGTTCAAGTGACGCAGACAGCATAAACAAAAATATATACATTCCGAATCTTTTATAAACTTTTATTACAACTTATTGGTAACAAAAAAAATTTTTTTTATGAGATTAACTAATATAAATTAAAATTTTTGCCGTATAGAATTTTATTAAACTGAATTTAATTAAATACCATATACTAACTATGCTGTTATCTATGAAATCTACAACAAAAATGTTTAATCAAAATATCCTAACATCAAATATTACTGCTTGTTTAGTTAACACTTAACAGCTTAGCAGTAAATAATATAGAAAGTTCAAAGCTCAAAGCTTTTGATAGTAAGGTTTCTTGAGCTTTAAAGCGATTTTATAGTAATGCGACTGTAATGAAGGGATTTTAATAAGAGCGAGACTTTTTTCTGCGGAATGCTTAAAGCATAGAATTAAAATCACTTCTCGCGGCTAGGGATATAATTTTGGTACCTATGTTATGTTTTTGTTTTCGTATAGTTTATGATTTGACTATCTTATCGGACTTGTGCGTTGATTAGGTTCGTTCATTTGACTTTCACTTACCTGAGAGCAATAGAATCTGTGGTGTGCCAATGGCGCCGGCAGAGAGGATGATCTCCTTGCTCGCTCGCACCGTGTACTCCTTGCCACTGCGATGCACGAAGGTGACGCTCTCAGCCCGATTCTTTGCGTTTAGGTTGAGATGCTTGACGTGGGCGTGTCGCACGATATGCAAATTGGGCGTATCCTTGCGGAGATGGGAGTGGGCGGTGGTAACGCGACGTCCACCATCCTGGGTGCCCAAAATATCCATTTGTCCAATGTACGAACCCTCGGTAAAGTCCGGAGCACTGCCGTAGCCCATCTCGAGCATACCCGCCCGTATGGTGGTACGGAACTCATTGTCCGAGACGTAATTGTTGAGTGTCATGGGTCCATCGACACCGTGATCTCCAGGCTTGTAACCCGGCCGTGTCGAGCGTAAATTCTCCGCCTTGCGGAAATGATGTATGACATCGTCATAGCCCCAGCCGGGATTACCTCGCTGCTCCCAATCATCGAAATCGAAGCGAGTGCCACGTGCATAGATCATGGCATTCATGCCATTCGTGCCACCAAGCATCTTGCCACGCGGCCAATGGCAACTCTCGCCCTGCATCGCCATACAGGCACGTCCATTCGGCTGTGTATGATATTGCCAATCCCAGTCGGAGAATTGTGTTGCCATATGCCAGGCGACGAATTCCGTTTCAATTGGCGGATCACCGCCTGCCTCGAGTAGAAGTACACGCCAATTTCGCTGCTCCGCCAGGCGACCGGCAACAACAGCTCCCGAGCTACCAGATCCAACCACAATAAAGTCATAGGGTTCCTTAAATCCACCGGAATTATCCAACGAATCACCATAATCAGCTGGCCATTTTTGTTGTCCACTGAGATCACAATATTTGGCGATCAGTGTGTGAAGCAATAGCGACATTAACGTATTCGCCGGACCCGCCGATCTTGCAGCACATTGTGCTGTAAGGAATTCCATCGTTCTCAACAATTACTAGAAATATTTCGATAAATGCACACTTCTGGACACTGCCGCTGCCCGTGAGCTACTGTCCGGCGTATGAAGACGGCAAGCGGCATTTGTACGGACCGTCGAACGTTTCATTCGCATGCCGTACGCGTTCCCGTAAATCATTTGCGATATTTGCAATGCAAATAAAATATATGTATATATATATATATATATGTATTATATGTGGATACTTGTATACGTATTCGAAGCCAGGCCAACTGCCGGACGCGCCTTTATCACTGCCACAGAGATTAGATGTGACATTCAAAGAGCGGGTGCAGTCACAGCAGCCTAAGGTGACACTACATCGACACCACATACTAAACAACCCTGGCTACCTTCCAATGATAAGGCCCGCGCCTTAAAAATTGAATTGCTTTTTATGACCACAAACACATACGAGTAATCGTCCATCCGTCCATCCGTCTGTCCGCCCGTCCATCCATTCATCCATCTAACCATCCCAGTTGACACTGGTTCCAAGTCTTAAATAGTTTTGAGTAATTTAATAAAATCAAGGCTGCAAACCTCCAAAATCCATCGATTAGTTAGCGAATTGGTTTATATACTACCAGAACCCAAGGTTTGGATTCGAACCCTGGTTCAATTTCATACAAAAAAATATTTTTATTGTTATACATTTTTCTCTACATTTTGATCTAATTAAATATTGATAATTGATGATAATTTAAATTTATTTGAAGCTTTAAATATGACTTTTTTAATCCTAAGTCTCATATAATTGCGTAATATTAGAAAACCATAAGATTTATGTAATTTTTTTAATTTAATTATTTTTATTTTAGAAAGCGGTTCGGTTTAGGTTCGGGTTCGCAAAGTAAATAATTTCAAGGGTTCGGCTAATGATCCGGTTCAGGCTGCTTAAAACCCCGAACCGAACCGAGCCGATTCAGTTCAGAGCCGGTTTGCAGCCTTGAATAAAAAACATATGTTTGTCTAACTCATTTCTTGTTATTAAGCAGATCTAGAAATTAAAAAATCTGATATACTTAACATACAAAATTAATACTTATGATTTTATTAAACATAAAAAAGTTTATTTTTGACAATAAATTCATACTTGGTACCAGTGTGCAGTTCTCCCTTCATCCATTTAACTATGGATTCTGATAAGTCACAATGTATATTTTTTGTTGCCTCCGATAAGCCAGGCCAAATAATTTGGCTGTCGTTTCCATTGTGATATCTTTATGTTATTGCGATTAAACTGAGGAAATGTGACTCTCTGAGGCGGCATAAGCAACAGCACAAAAACACCTCAACACCACAACAACTTAGCATGTTTGTATATTACAATGTCAGCATTTTCAATTTGTTATTTACCTGTTGTCAAAGTACGGATCTGGGTACGGTCAGCACGTAATATGAAGTACCCTACACATTTGTTGCTTATCAAACTCAATGAGTATTTATGTCCCACAATAATATTGAGAGTTTCGTTTAATAAATAGCTATTTATGTAATTTTAAGAATGTATTACATGAAAGTGCACGATTTTACAATGTTTTAGATTTGTTGCCTGTCTACCACTAAAGCCATTCGAAATACTATAAATCAATTTACAATGTCAACAAAAGTGCATTTTACCACCGATTTAATTAATTGAATGACTGATTGGCTTGAAAAAAGAAGAAAAAGAATGAGAGCTCTCAGAATCAATTGTGTCTGCTGCCTTAAAAAATTGCGTAAAATATAAACTTTGGACCACCTGAATTTTGACATGCAATGTTTGTGAAATATTTCGAAATCAATTTGAAATATTAAAAATTCTTAATACGTTGTGTCTTTACTGTCTGTCTTTACTTATGAAAATTTAAACTTATTTAGAAATGTGTCGAAAAAACGTTGTGAAAAAATGGAAAACTTGAGAAAAATAAACAGCTATTATTGGATTTAATATTTTATTAAAATAAAACTAAAAAAAATAATAAATTTTAAATTGACTTATGGTAGGCTTAAAATATAGCTTTTCCAATATATGTGCAATTTAATACACTAGAAACTCTGCCAGCGATTACAGATCATAATCATGGAGATGCCGAATTGGCTCCTTTGTTTTATCCCCTAACTCCGTCCAATCCTGAGAGATAAAGTCCGCGGCACGTTCCCCAATCATGACCGTGGCGGCATTTGTATTGGCACTGACAATTTTGGGCATGATGCTGGCATCGGCAACACGAAGATTGTCAATGCCATGGAGCTGAAGTCGAGGATTGACACAGGCATTGGTATCACTAGCCGGTGACATCTTGAGCGTACCTGTCTGATGGTAGCAGGTGATTGAAAAATACTTGGCATAACATCTCCAATAATCATCCGAACGATATTCATAGGATGAATCGCACTCAGGGATCGGTATATGAGTGAATTGAGCCTGAGAAGCTTGATATGAATCGGTATTCAATAGATTCTCCTGATAGCGAATTCCACGCAATAGAGTTGCCATATCCTCCGGTTGAGTTAAATAGTTATTAACCAGCAGAGGGGATTCTCTGACATCCTTGCTGCGTAGACTCAACTGACCCTTCGATTGGGGATGTGAGAGAAGCACAAAGACGCATAAAATATCAAATTTGGTCAACCGTTGCTGCAAATACTTCACATATTGATCCTGAAAACTGAGTCCGTTGATTAACATTTGGAGGATATCGTGACGTCCGCGCTCGAAAGCCAAATGATGGAATTCCACATCCGGATAACGTTGATCAGTGTTGTTTGCTGTGTTGATGAATCCCACAAGGGAGGCGCTGCCGTGTGTGGCCAAGGGTCCAGTTCGATTCAATAGATACTCATAGATGTTGTCGAGAATTTCCCTTTGAGTTGGCAGCTCACTTGAACCGTCTAGTTCCACGAAAAGTGGCACCAAAACATGATCCTGCAGATTGCCACCGACGCCGGGCAAATCTCTCACCACTGGCACTTGCAGTTCCTCCAAATGTTGGCGTGGTCCGATGCCGGATCTTAGAAGCAACGCTGGGGAATCTATAACGCCCGCCGATAGCACTGCCTCCTTGGCCACGCCCACACGATATGTGCGCTCGCCACGCACAAAGCTAACAGCCTCCAATCGCTGTCCGGTGGCATCGAAATGCAGTTGATTGACCAGAGCATGTTTGATCACATGTAGATTGGATCGACCGGCAACTCGACCCAAATGTCCCTTTCCTGTGTGTGCACGTTGTCCATTTTGCGCTGTGACCGGCACATTTGTATAACCCACAAAACTGCCCTCGGCAAACTCGTTCACGTGACGCACACCCAACGATTCAGCGCCTTCCAATATCATTTTCTCAATGGCCGGCATTTCAAATTTACTCAATGTTACATAACCCTGAGGATGCGTCGCATTTTCCACTGGCCGCACCGACTTCTCGAAATAGGGCAACACCTCATCGTAACTCCAGCCCTCGTTGCCCATTGCCGACCAAGTGTCAAAGTCCTGACGATTGCCCCTAATATAGAGCATCGCATTGACTCCACCCGTTCCACCAATCATCCTGCCACGTGGCCAATAACAGCGTCCATTCTTCATCGCCTGGCAGGCCGAGTTGCTCGGCTCTGTGAAGTAATTCCAGATATACTCCGAGTGCTGTAGTCCAAAAAACAGCGCAGGAATCTGTTATTATAGAAGATATGGACATTTTAATAAACTAAAATATATATATATTAAAATAAAAACAGAAAAAGAAGTTATATTATTTTCAAATCTCCCCGAAATTTAAATTTTTACTTAAAAAATGTACATACGTACTCTAAAGCTTATACAAAAATATTTTAAGTGTTTTTATTTCAATTCTAGGGTAATATAACAATAAAGGTTATTTGAAAAAAAAAAAACAGTTAAATTTTTATACCTAGTGTTTATTTTTAAATTAATAATCACCCGTGTTCTAAAGAATCTAAGAAAACGCTCTACAATGTATTTCGATCTTAGATTATCTTATGATAAGGTCGCTTGATAAGCTACTATAATTTTGTGTATAAAAAACTTTATTTTTTTACATAATAACTGAATTGAAGCGAATTTAATATCAAAAAAATTTTAAATACTGTTAACATAATTATGTTAACTACATACTGTTAACGTCACATTAACATGGGAAGAACTTTTAAATTGTATTAATAGACTGCCTTAAATAAACGAAGATTTGAATTCAGGGAACCGTTCGGAAAAACAAACTAACAGGGAAACTGGTTTCATAGCCTACAGTTAGTCAAGTGATTATGTTGACAAAGAATAACGTTGTTTTAAGTAGTTAAAATTAATTTCATTTTAGAACATAAGCAACCGTAAAAATATTTTTGGATTTTTGGCAAAACAAAATATGTTATATGCATTTATAAACCTGTTAAAAAACTTACTAAGCTAACTGTTTAGTCCATACAAATATGGCACTTGACTGACGCAATTCCTGTTTACATTTTTCCTTCAACTTGACATTGCATGTTAGGTAATTGAATTGAAACTGACTTAAACTCACCTCGGATTCAACTGGTGGATCACCACCAGCCTCCAGAACGAGAACACGCCAATTGGGATTCTCGCTAAGTCGACTGGCGACAACAGAACCCGCTGAGCCGGCACCGATGACAACAAAATCATAATTAAGATCCTCGCGAAGATCGTCGAGTTGATCACCATAGTCCGGTGGCCAGAGCGTTGATGGTGCTACATTGCATTGGGCGGAGAGTAGAGTTTGCACCAACAGGGTAACCATGCCCTGAAACAGGCCAATTCCGGGTGTACCGCACTGAGCCGCATCCGTTAGATCGCATGTTGCCAACATTTTACACTTTGCCGATTTGAATCGTTGCCCGAGTTTGCGATTTGCTTTTATAGATGCGATAAGAGTACGTCTCACATTCCGTCTGTCTGTTAGCCGGTTATCGCTGCTGTCGAGTTGTTGACTGAGAGAGAACCGCAATGATTCAGAGCGATATTAATCTGTGTAAGATCTGTAACTGTTGCTCCTGTACGCACAGTGACCTTAGCATGTGTCACATTGCCACATTTTCACACATACTCAGTGAATGCAACAATTTGACAATTGCCAAGTCATGAACTCTAGAGATTAACAAATAAAGCTGTGCTTAAACTTATTCATTCATTTAATCAAACGAAAGTGAAATAATGCTAAGAACTTGCCACATATGTTCATTTACTTGATAATAATAATATAATTGATTATCCAGAAATTATTTAAATATATTTAAGCAGTCGGTATTTGATTAATCGGTTTAAATATTTCTAACCACGCTCAAATTAAATGTACATTAATATGTTTTCATATTCCAAAAATCTGTATTGATCAATATCATTTAGATGAGTTTATTATTTTTTTTTTAAATTCAACTGTAATTATGGGATTGTATGATCTTATCGACAGACAGTTTAAGCGATTTTAATGCATAAAAAGAGATATACATTTTTATTAATTTACTTGTAGTACTTTATTACATTACAATTATTTTTATTTTGCATATATTGATTTTGTTGGGTCCATTAGCATTTGAAGTATTATAATGACGCATTTGATAATTTAAATTACAACTTGAATATCTTACGATGTGTTTGCTGGGTTAAGCAGGCGTTGACCGAGTTTATTTTATGATTTGTACTTAATTTTCTAACATACATTTAAGATAATACTGCACAGAAAATTGTATTCAAGAATTTTTATAAAAGATGATGGTTTCTTATTGCAATTAAAGATGATAGGAATAAGAAGAATGTCAAAAAATTCAGAAAAGATATCTAAGTTTTATTAGTATTCCCAAAAGTTGTCCATGTTGTGAGAGGTAATTATTTTTATACAGGTGTGCCATACAAAAATCGACACCAACCGAAAATCTGCCAAATCTTCATATATTTTGAGAGATAAAGATTTCGTAACTGACCCAATTATTTAGTCAACACACTTAAAGTTAATTTGTACTCATAGATAAGACCACATTGTATACCAATCTAAAATATTTGGCTAAGTATTCACTTTAGAGTGTTTATTTTCTATTGTGTTCGTATAATTTTACAAAGTATTGAGTTATCTTATCGAGTGTGAAAGGAAAAAACAATGGAATAGTTCAACAAAATCTGTCTGCAATTTAAGAAAGAAACAATGTATTATTTTTTAAATATAATTATTAGTTATTAATATATTTAAGATTATTTCTATTGTTGCTTTAGATCTATTATTATTTTTAATTTTTTTATATTATTACTATTAGTATAATGGTAGTATGCATTATGATTGGTCACTCTAACCCAGACCCCGTCAATGTCGATCAAGGACACGTACGCTGTAATCGGCAAACACACAAATGCCAACGACACTGAACAATAAAAAAGAATTGCACGTTTATTATTATTAGTGTTTTTTTTTTTCGTCAGGTAATTGCTATAAAAGGCGAATAAATTTTATAATCGCGACAATAGAACCACATTGCTGACATTCAACAATTGGCAGTGCAACAAACAACGCGCTGCACAAACACTCACACACATGTGGCAAGTGATTGACAAGATACCCTCTAAGTTTGAAAAATATAATAATAATTTGTTTTAATAACTTTATCATTTGCTGTGCAATTTTCATCAAATAATTAATTGAACAGCTAAGAAGTATATATTTCATATATTGTACAAATACTTAAAAAAAACATTCAAAATAAAAAAAAAGAATATCATGAAATGTGCTTATATTGAATAAATATAACTCCTATGCAGGTATTTTTTTGTTGTAAAATTTTCATACTTTTAAGCCAATTTTTTTCTCTACTCAAATACAGGGTATTTATATATTCGATATACATTTATATAAAAAATACAAAAAAAAAAAAAACAATTAAATAAAATACAGGTTAACTTAGTGATGTAGACTGTTGACGCCACCTGTCGGCCACTTTTCACAATCCACTATTCATGGCAATGCGCACAAATTGAATAGGCGCGGGAGGTTCAGCATTTGCCGCAGCGGCGATGAGACTGCTCACGGGCACGAGATTGAGGCCAGCGCTGAGATCTGCAAAGATCGAATAGTTAAGATGGACCAAAACTGACAAGGCTTACTGAGAAGTTAAAAGGAAGACGATAGAAAGATGATGTAATGAGAAGAGAACCTATGAGAATGAGGATATTGGAAGAGAAGCAGTCCATCCGATCAGAAGGGCAGATAAATTAAAGAATAAGAAAATAAGAAGAGACAGAAAGGGATTAAAAAAAAGTAGTGGAGAAGATATAAAACACAGGAGAAAGGAGAAGAAAAGAACTAAAGTATGAGGAGAGATAGGAAGAAGTCGGTGAGTGGAACAGAACGAAGAATGGGAAGTGGGTGCAAAAAAACGGGAAACGAAAGAGGGAAATATGAAAAAAAAAGAAGGAATTCAAGAAATGTAAAAGTGTCGGAAGACTAGAGAAATCAGAGGACATCATGCCGAAGAGAGTCAATGGAAGACATTATGAGTGGGTGAAGAATAAAGCTAAAGGCGGTAGAACAAAACAAGAATGATCCGAAGAAAACAAAAGGAATCCGAGGAACAACAAGAGATATCAGAAGCGACAGAGATCATAATATGAGCAGGTAAGAAGAATAAGAAAGTGGTAAATTGACCATGGCGTAAATCAGAAGGAGAGTAGGAGACTGTATAAAAAGCCAAGAAGAATCAGGAAAGGGTGAGAGTTGCTAGAAGGCAGTAGGATGGAGTAGAATGAAACAACAAGATAACGAGGGAGCAGGAAGATTAAGGCAGTAGATCACAGTGGAAAGTAGCAGAATACGAAATGGGAGTAGGAAGCAGGAAGAGACTCCAGGCAGGAGAATGAAGCAGCAGTAGCTGGAGATAACAACAACTCACCCGATGGTCCACTCAGAGCTGGCGATGATGGCGTCTGTTCCAGCTGTTCCAGCTGTGTGGCATCCACAAAAATATCCTGTGGCAGTGCCACAATCGTCGGCAACAGCTGCAACAATCCGAGGAGCACGAGCAGCAACAATTGAAGCTTGAAAAGGAATCGAGGCTGAAACTGAAGCTGGAGCTGGAGCTGCTTTGGTCGCGTCATTATGTTAGCAGCTAACGGCTCGTACTGAAACATGTGAAAAATCTCGAAAACCTTTTTGAAAACTTCAGCACAGCACAGCACACACTCTATGTTGGTGTGTGTGAGTTCGTGTGTGTGTGTGTGTGTGTGTGTGTGTGTGTGTGTGTGCAGTCGACAATCGTTAAACAGGTAAAACTTGTCGCGTTTGCCATTTGGTTGAGCGTACGCTTATAAATTACAACAAATATCGCCAAAACGGCAACAGCTACAACAACAACAACTACTGTGCGACCCCAACAACAACAACAATACACAAGCATTCGCTGTCAATGTCGCCAAAATGTTGCAACTGCAAATGCAACAACATCTACAACAACATCTACAACAACTGCTGTCTTAGCTATTCAACTCAATTAGGAACAAATACACAAAATTCATTGCCTCTGCACAAAACGCCCCCTAACGCCAGCTAATCGCATTACAAACAGTTACAGAGTTGCATGTATGCATAACCCACAAAAAATATTAGAATAAGCCATCAAAATATCAGTTAAATTGTCGCTAAGACGACTAAAAAAATACCCTACAAAAGACACCAATTTTAAAAAATACCAGCCTAGTATCGATAATACTAATAATTTGAATTGTAAAGCTTATTTAAATTTAGAATTCAATTTAACTACACAGTTTTTCTCCCAGTGAGTGAATTTATTTATTATTTTATTTTTTATTATTTTTTTTTTTTTTTTTGTATTGCGCCTTAATCTAATAGAATAGGAAACTTTCAAGTAATTTCCATACATATTTCCCAGCTTGGGATGAATTTTGCTACAATGATCTGGGAAAAATGTCACTTATTAGATGCAGTTTCTATGGGAATATTGTTTTCTCAGCATCGCATTTGCTGCTGGGGCTTTAATTGCTTTGGTGGATGCTGTGAATGATCGCTGAACGATCGAAGGCTGCAATTCTTTAAAAGTTTAAAAGTCTAGCCTATGATCATTATTAACCCTTGGCATATTATTTGATTGTTTGCTATTTTGTGGTCCGGTTAAGAAATAGTTTCATTTGTTTAATTGTTTTGACCTTCGAAATGAATCGAATGAATTATTGTGTTAAATATTTATTAATGGTACAATTACTAGAAAAAGTGAAGGAAAAAATGAGATATGTCAACTGTGTGTGGAATAGTTACAAATGAGAGAGAGAGAGAGACAGAGAGAGAAATATATATGATTAACGTTGGTAGAATAAGAAAGATTGTAGCTTTGACTAGAACTAAATAAGATTTAAATGCAATTAGATCCAGCCGCCATGTGTATAATGATGCCAGTCCTCCTTGATGATGTCCGCTCCCCGCTCGGCGATCATCATAGTGGGTGCATTGGTATTTCCGTTGGGAATAGTCGGCATAATGCTCGCATCGATCACCCGAAGACCACGAAGACCGCGAACTCGCAATCGTGGATCGACAACGCCAAAGGGATCGCCATCTGGGGCCATTTTACAGGTGCCAACGGGATGATAAATGGTCTGGGAATAATACCGAGCCAAGCACTCCCAGAATGCATCACTCAGATATTCCACCTCGGGGCAATTTCTCCATTCGTAAATGTTTAGGGTGGCATTTAAACGTTGCATCGCCGGCGTCTGGGTGAGATGATGGGCCATTTTAAGACCCTCGACCATGATGGCCATGTCAAGGGGATCATCATAGTAGTTGGCATGAATTGTCGGATGAATCTTGGCATCCTTGGACTTCAATTGCACATAACCCCGGGAGCGTGGACGCAACAAAAGTGGAGCAATCACAAACGAATCCTGATACATCACCGGTTCAAAGGCGTTGGCATAATTCTCCAAGGTGATGGCAGCTCCACGTCTGCCAACCATGCCACCATCGGCACCATAACCATAGCTGCCCATAAAGAGCTGTACGTCAGGCCAATCCCGTCCAGACTTTTCATAACGTGTACTTATAAAACCCATGACTTCGCTGACGGGCATCGCATAGAAGAATCCTCGACGCTCGTGAAGAAACTGGTTCACCGACTCCTCATTCAACTGGTCGGGCACAATGAAGGACAAGTGTTGACCCGGCTGTTGGCTATCGAAGGTATAAATGGCACCCGATGTGGAAATGTGATCCTGCAGATTGCCACCCACGCCGGGCAAATGTTGAACTACCTCAATGCCAAGTGGCTGCAGTTGCTCCATGGGTCCCACGCCGCTGACCATCAGAAGCTGTGGACTCGCCAAGGCGCCAGCTGCAAGTATCACTTCCCTGCTGGCCAGCACATTGTGCTGTCCCAATCCGTACTCAAATGTGACACCCCGGACACGCTTGCTTCCGGCTTCCAAATCGAAGATCAGCCGTTGGACAAATGCCTTGAGCACAATATCCAGATTGGGACGCTGCCAACTGCGACGCATATAACCCTTGTTGGTGCTACATCTGAGTCCATCTCGCAGGGTGCCATGTGGTGGGGCAAATCCACTCTGAGTGCGTCCATTGAAATCGCCGTCGGGATGGGCCAATCCCAGTTGACTGGCAGCTGTCATGAATATGTCCAGCAACGGGGATGGGGATCTATAGCGTTCCACGCTGATCGGACCACCGTGGCCATGATACAGACTATGCTCGTAGCCCGGCACACGCATATCCTCCGCCTTGCGGAAATAGTGCAGTATATTGTCATAATTCCAGCCCGGATTTCCCAACTCGGCCCAATGATCGTAATCGTGACGATTCCCTCGCACATACATCATCGCATTGATGGAGCTGCAGCCGCCGAGAACCTTACCACGTGGCCAGAAACAACGTTGATCCTCCATTGCCAGACAATAGCGATCCGAGGGCTCCGTCGAATACTTCCAGTCCCATGGACTGCGCTGAAATACCGGATACATTTGGGGCAAGTCCATCAAGAGCGGCTCATCCCCTCCAGCTTCGAGGAGCAGCACATTCCAAGCCGGATTCTCGGAGAGACGAGCGGCGAGCACACAACCCGCTGATCCACCGCCCACAATAATGAAATCGTAACTGTTGCGCAACTGTTCGATATGTATCGAACGCACCCGATGCTCCTCATCGACAATATCCGTTCTGTAATCCTTGATTCCCTTATTTAGCAGAAGAATCACCATGGCTGAGGGACCCAGTGTCAGCAGGAATCTCCATATGGTCACAAATGTGTTGACCGCCGTCATTTCCGTTGTGAATTCACTTTTCGATTCGTTTTCAATTCAATTCGAGTTGTTGGTCAATTTCAAACTGATCGCGACTTTTGGGACTGGAGTTCTCTTTGAGTAGGGCAATTCTACACAATTCTTCGCAATTTGCTGAGCCATCAAAATGCTATTGACCAACTTGCGGGTGCATTGACCAATGTCTGTGTGTTTGTTAGCCCTAGAGATGGCAACGTGCCGGTAAATATTCGATGTTTCGATTATTAAACAACTTAAAACTCTGCTGTTGAAAGTGCTCGACTGCGAGATACCCAGTGCTCATTACTAGTTTTTACTTTGACAAAATGAAAGATGCATATTTTAAAAAATATTTAGTATAATTAAATAATTTAATTTGTTTTAACAAATAGTGTAACTGGCATATTTATAAAACTGGCCAAAAATACATTAGAAAGGGTATTAAAACTTCAGCTATACAACAAGAGGTGTTTACATTGTTTTCGTTCTCAACTCTAGCTTGTTTTTATTCAGTTTCGTAATCTGAACTTTAAGATCACATCGATAAGTGAATCACTTGACAATGTAAGCTGTAAGTTTGTTCGCTGGAATTTGAGTGTTTTAGTGTTTTGTTAACTATGTTAAACCCTCATTCACTGATAATGCTGAGTATATTTTGATTAACTCATTTACTCAAATGAATACACATATTCGCACAAATATATGTACATGCTATTGGGTTTGACTTTACAGTATACGACTTTCGTGCGAAAAGAGAACAAAAAATCCAAAACTAAAAGGGAAATAAGCAACAAATATAAATAACATGTAACAGTATTAAATGAAGAGAAATTAACAACTTTATATCTCTAGTCCCATCAGTAGTATATGAAAATTGCCTTCACAAAATTAAACATTTTATAGGATTAAGTAAAATATATTCTTTTGGTTTGTTATTTTATACCATATTTTATGTGGCTTTTGTTTTTTTTTTTTTAACATTTGAAGAGATACACAGTTAGTTAGTCAAGTCTAACTGTGTATCTCTTCAAACTTTGAATATTTAATGAAAATTAATAAATGGAATTTAAATTTATTTATTTATCGTGACTTGGACAGTTAGTCGTGTTAGAGATTAAAATATAATTAAATATTTTTGCAGAAGTATGGAGAGAACACGACTATGAAATGCCTTTCTTAGAGTTTGTAAGATTTACATGGGATTTTTAAGTTAAGAAAAGTAATTTCAAATTTGATATCCTCAAATTTGATCACATATGGAACATGCCCATTTTTTGTAGGGTATGCATAACGTTGGCTATAAAGTTCAAAGCGAGAGCTTTAAGCACTGGCATATCTTTTATTTAAGAGCGAAAGCTTTGGCACAAGTTCATTGGGCGCAAAGAAAGAGCGGGAGAGAAAGGTAGATAGAGAGAGATTCTGAAATATTTTAAGAGCTGTGTAAACAGAACAAAATAAAGAGAAAAGAAAGAGACACACAGTAATTTAAAGGCAAATGGCAGATAAAAAGAACAAAATAAAATTTGTATTGTCGCAGATCATGAGAACAAGTTATTAAAAACATTAAAAAATTAAAGGTAAAAAAAAGTGAATCATTTTTGGGTTGATTTTATGGCATGGAAGCCAACAAGTGAAATAGACTTAACGCGGTCCAAACAGTTCAACATGCACCGTCCGAACGTGCGGTCTCACTGTAGCAGCCGCAGCATGTTGGCAACCCTGTGCTGCATGATTGCCCTGCTGCAAGGAGCTGTTGCCGGTGAGGAGAATGAGTCGGGGAATCCCCGCAGCAGCGGCTTCGGAATCGCTCGCATTGAATCTGTGGTGAGTGCGTTGAATGCCAGCGCCTGGAAGTTGACCAACAGCAGCGATTGGCCGCCATCGTATGTGGCACCTGCCACACCCGAGATGCAACATGAGGGCAACACCTTTGACTATATTGTGGTGGGTGGAGGCAGTGCCGGCAGCATTGTGGCAAGTCGATTGAGTGAGCAACCGAATGTTAAGGTCTTATTGCTGGAGGCGGGAAACTTGCCACCGCTCGAGTCGGAGATTTATGGCTGGAGTGGCACGTTGCATCATGATGCACGCTACATGTGGCACGATGAGGCCGAACCGAATCCCAAGTGTTGTCAGGCCATGCAACCGCCACACGGTTGTTGCTGGTGGCACGGTCAGTTGCTCGGTGGCACGGGCGCCATCAATGGCAACATCTATGTGCCAGGGAGTGCGGATAACTTTCAGGGCTGGCGCTGGCGACTCGGCTTAAAGGGCTGGGATTGGTTGCACGTGCAACACGCTTATCGGCGCCTGCAAACGCAATTGCAACTCAGTTACTTTCCCGTCGAACCCTTGAACCTGCGTCTCTCGACATTGATCTATGCTGCCACCGCGGAGTTGGGCGTGCCACGGATGCGTCAACCTCTGGTGGCAGGCAGCAGCTTTGGCTACACGCATCATGTGCCTGCCACCATCAACAGCGGCCGACGCGCGAACAGTGCACGCAAATACCTTGCCACACCAGAGGTGCGACAACGTGCCAATCTTCGTGTGTTGCACGGCGCTCAAGCCGAGCGTCTGCTCTTCAACGCGCTGGGCAAAGTACCGAAGGCTCGGGGTGTCTCCTATACGTTGCAAGATCGCAATGGCAGCTTTGGTGTCTGGGCCCGAAGGGAGGTGATTGTCAGTGCGGGCGCCATTAACTCGGCCAAATTGTTGCTGCTCTCGGGCATTGGTCCGGCTCAAAAGTTGAGCAAACTTGGCATCCGACCGCAACGGGATCTGCCGGGTGTCGGTGAGAATTTGCATGATCACGGCATGTTGCCGCTTTTCCTGCGCTTCACACGCAACTGTGACGTCAACAGCAGCGCCGACAGGGGGCGTGGTGCCTCTGAACCCGCCTCGGTGGCCGAGTATCTGTTGCAGGATCAGCGCGGTCCTTTGGCAGCCAGTTTCTCCATGATGGGGTTCCTCAACTCGAGTGCACCGCAAAGTCGCAGTGGACAGCCCGATCTGCATGTTGTGGCACATACGTTGTTGCAACGCGGTGGCGCCGGCAGTTTTGGCTATTTGGGTTTCCGGCCAGAGTTGGTGGCGGCGCAACAGGCGGCGTTGCGGCAGACGGACATGTTGCAAGTCATGGGCTCCCTGTTGTTGCCCAAGTCGCGAGGCAGCGTCAGTTTGCGCAGCAAAGATCCTCGAGAGAAGCCCTTGATACGCAACAATTATGGCGATCATCCCGATGATCGTGCCACATTGTTGCGCTATGTGCGCTACGTGCAACAGCTGGCTGCCACACGCGCCTTTCAACGCTGTGGCATGCAACTGTGGCTGCCACCGTTGCCCGAATGCGATATCCTGCCACCGGACTCGGATGATTATTGGCTGTGCCACATTCGTTACATGTTCATTGGGGCATGGCATGCCGTCGGCACTTGCCGCATGGCTGCGGCAACTCATCCACGTGGCGTCGTCGATGATCGCCTGAGAGTGCGTGGCATCCAAGGATTGAGGGTTGTGGACGCCAGTGTGATGCCAGAGATAACAGCGGGACATACAAATGCGCCAGCCATGATGATAGGCGAGCAGGGAGCACGCATGATACGGGAGGATCAGTTAAATGAGGATCAGTTCAATGAAGATCACTTGGACGAGGATCAGTTACATGAGGATCAGTTCAATGAAGATCACTTGGACGAGGATCAGTTAAATGAGGATCAGTTCAATGAAGATCAGTTGAATGAGGATCAGTTGAATGAAGATCAGTTGAATGAAGATCAGTTGAATGAGGATCAGCTAGAGAAAAATCAGTGGGAGCATCAGCTGAGAAATCAAGCAGTGGAGAACCAACCAGATGATGAGCTGGCTGATCTAAATAATGAAATTCCTATATAATTTACATATTTAACCATTGAACATATAAATAAATTACACCCTTTTATAACCTGTAAATCTAGCCTCATTAAATCGAGCCAAACTACAAAGTGAATATTTGCATTAAGCTTAAATCTAAATTTAAAAATTCTTGAGATTGTCTAATATCTGGCTTAGATCTTCTAATACCATTTAATGCTAGATCATGAATGTTCTCATGGGGCACATTAAATTATAAAAACTTAATACTTAATTTCGTTTTTGATGATACTGTATCTAAATCCAGCTGCTATCTTATCTATTTGGTTTTATCTTAACTTTTTGTTACAAGATTATGTTGGTTATTTTATAGCCCATCATAATAATAGTACTTAAGGATATTTGATTTAATTTTATAGCCTCTTCAACTTTATCTTATCAGCAGCACTTGTGATTTCTCTCGGTACACATTTGCCTTCATATCGTTTTAATTTTGTTTGCTACTTGTTTATCATTCTTTTTTAAAACTTTAATTGATTCAGATATTATTAAGTAATCCTAAAGGGAACAAAGTGCATCAAGTGCTTTAAGTGTTGTTTGTACACTGATAGATTTGTTTACAACAGAAAGACATAGGTGGAATAATACACCTTAAAAGAAATACTCATTTAATGGTCACTGGGTTTGCATTTTTATAAAGTTTCAATAAATACATTGGGATGGCTTAAGACTAACACAAAAAAAAGAAGTTGGGAACGAACACCTTAAAGTAGGTGTACCCATTAAATCTAAAGAGTGACACTCACTCTGGCACTGGCACTCACAATAACACTCATACGCATTCACATTCACATTCAGATTCAGATTCATATACACTCACATACACGCTTTAAAACGAAGTTCGTCCTTTTCAGACTATAGTGTTCTTGATCCAGAACTCCTTGATCATATCGCTGCCCTTCTCGGCGATCATAATAACGGGAGCATTCGTATTTGCTGATACCAATTTGGGCATAATGCTGGCATCGATCACCCGAAGTCCACGAATGCCGTAGACCCGAAGCTTGGCATCAACGACCGCATCCTTGTCCCAATAGGGCGCCATCTTGCAGGTGCCAACGGGATGATAGATCGTCGATGTATAACGTCGGATCATACACTCCCAATAGGCGTCGGTGAGTGGAGGAAGCTGTTCGCATCCCGGCCAATGTATGCTTGATAATCTCGAACCAAAACGCTGCATGGCCTTTGTCCGAGACAGAGCTACGGCGACCTTAACCCCCTCGATCAAGGTCTTCATGTCGAAGTCATCGCTCAAGTAGTTGGGTAAAATGTAGGGATAATCAAAGGGATTGCTGCTACGCAATCGAATACTTCCCACACTCCTGGGACGCAACAGCATGGGAATAATGCTCCAGGCATCACGATTATTGATCGGCTCAAAGACCGACCTATAGAAGGCTTCCGTTAAACCATGTGCCTTACGCAGCTGCGATCCTCCATCGGAATTGGTTGATCCCGATACAAAATGGAACTCAATGTCCGGCCAATCGAGTGTGCTATTCGCATACTTTGTATTCACATAGGCAAGACCCTCGACGCCTCCCAGTATGGTGAGGGGTCCCTGGCCAAAGACCGCGTACTGCAGTACCGTTGACATTGTGTGGAAACGATTCTCCACAATGGAAACGGGTTGATTCACCAGAAACGTCAATCCGCCGAGACCAATGTGATCCTGGAGATTCTCTCCAACGCTTAGCTCCTTGATGACGGGAATTCGGTGCTTGGCCAGCTGTTTACGCGGTCCGACGCCGCTCAGCATCAACAGCTGGGGACTGTTAACTGAACCACCCGATAGCACTACTTCCTTGGTGGCACGCACATGATACAGTTTCTGATCCTTGACAAATTCCACGCCAAATGCCAGCTTACTGATCGGATCGATCATGATGCGGGTCACATGCGAATTCATCGAGATGTGCAGATTGGGACGAAGTCGAGCTGGTCTCAGGAACGCCTTGGATGTGGAACAACGTGATCCACGTCGGGTAGTTCCCTGGGCAATCATAAAACCTGTCATTTTCTCGCCATTCAAGTCCCGATTATCGTAGCCCATCTCAACGCCCGCCTCCACAAAGCTGGCGGCCAGGGGAGTGTGATAAGGCGCCTCTCCCACCGTCAAATAGCCACCAGTGGCATGGTAGGGAGTGCTGGCCAGGTAGGGATTCGTATTGTCCTCTGACTTCTTGAAATAATAGAGGGCGTCGCGATAGGACCAGCCGGGATTACCGAGTGCCTCCCAGTTATCATAGTCGTGCTTCGAGCCACGCAAATAGAGCATGTAATTCAGGACCGACGAACCGCCTAAGACCTTGCCCCTAGGCCAATTGCAACGTCCTCCCTGCATAGCTGTAGTAGATATGGAGAAATAGATGAAGTCAGTAACTCAACCTTGGAATGGGTACTGATATAGGTATTGATATGCACTTACCCAGACACGCTGTTCCTGACGGTTCTGTCTTGTATTGCCAATCGATCTTCGAGAGCTGTAGATACCCGGCCATGAGGGGAACATCCGTTAGCTCCGTCTCATCGCCGCCCGCTTCCAACAATAGCACATTCCAGTTCTCCACTTCGGTTAGGCGATTGGCAACCACAGCACCCGCGGAACCAGCCCCTATCACTATGAAATCGTAATGATCGAGAATATCATCGCTGCTCACATCGCTGGGCTTCGATTCGGGATCCATGATCTCTTCATACTGAAAATAGGCGACAGCTGCCATTAACATTGGGATGAACCAACTGTTGCTTGTTGCCGCCGTCACCGCGCCTCCAATCGCCGATGCCGCGCCCACAATCGCTGAGCTCATGTTGCCTCCTTCAAATCGGTTCCAACGATAACGATGACAATGATATGAACGTTGAAGATCTTTCAATAATTCGAAGTGTCTGTAATTGAAAATCTTCTGATCAGTTGATGGAAAATCAAACAACAAATATCCAAAGTTAAAGACGGCATTGTCCGTGTCCTTATCCAAGTTCATACATGTCAAGTTTGAAAGTATTTTTTTTTTTTTTTTTTTTTTTTTTTTTTTATGTATACAACAATAATAAAAAATTGATTTTCATAGAGAACCTTGTCTGTCTGTAAATTATATTTTAAAGTATGTTGAGCAGTTGTATAAAAATTAAATCTTGACTTTTGTATTAACAATACATTTCCACTATTTTAAAAAAAAGTAGCTTATGTCAAACCAATAATTATGTTTCAAATTTTTGACTATGTTTCCACTAATGTGTTTCAAATGAAGTTTAAAATTCATACTGATTAATGGTTAATAACAATACAACAGTTAACACAACAACTTTCCACTCAATTTCCCTGCTTCAGGCGTAGAATTGTCTAAGCGTATTCACTTACGTCATAAATGGAGACCACTGTAATCAATTGAATTTCCTTTTACGTTTCGGATCGCGTTTTGCTTGTCAATCAATGTCAGTCACTCACACAGACCACTACAGAGAGTTTTACTTGTACAGGGTATGCACATATCGTATATATCGTACGTTTAAAATATGTAATCAGGTTAAACAACGATGTGATCATTTTTGGATACACATAAAGTAGGAAAACAGTTTTCATGCTTCAACATTTCGATCACGATCTATGGTGTGGAGGGAGCAGCATTACGATAATTTCGTAACTCCATTTGATATGCAATACCCTTTCCCGCTTGGGGCATTACAACATGCTTGGCACTCTTATCAAACTCTTACGATCGGAATTTCAATTCAACACCCGATTGATAAATGACGTATGATAGTGTAATTTTGTATTTCATATGAACCTTTCGTAATCAGTTTTTGTTCTAACGGTATTTACTTTTGAAGTACATAGCATTACCGTTATTCAAAGCCATTTCACGTACAAATTAGAAAAGATTTAAGAACATAACAAGGAATTATTTAAATTTTATATGCTTTGCTTATATTAAAAGCGTATTTAAGCTTCGACTTGAGCTTTATTCGGGGCTGCCATGTTGCACGTGTTGTAAGTGTAGGGGGAAAGGGGAGGGGCAGAGAGGAGAGGGGCCGAGTCTCCCGCATAAAAGTGAAATCTTTTGCGGCTATTATAAAACTTTAAAAACTTGCATTGAAGCTCTGCAGCTTTTCTCCCATTATTTCTTGTCAGAAAGGTATGCAACAATTGCCGTACACACACACACACACACATACATGCATGTGTAGACTTGGTCAAGTAATTCTGTTGACAATGGCAAATAAATAGTTAAATCGTATTTTTCTAATATATCATTATTATCTGAAATTTGCTTTAAAATCCATAAGCAAGTAATACATTTTATCAATCAAATTTAATTTTGTCCAAACAATTACTTGACTAACTGTGCTAAGCATCATAAGCCACTGTTATATACAGGTGTGTTCCAGAAAACTCTAGAGATTTTGAGCATAAATGCTTTTGAAAGCAACAATTCGAAATGTTGATGTTCCTTAAATGTCTGAGATTTAATATTTTCGAACATAGTTTTTTGTTTCTTAAATCAATTTTAAAGATATTTTCAATTTTTTCATATCTCTAGAAATTCTTTTGAAAGCAATAGTCTTTTGTTTTCAGGAACATCAACAATTGCTTTTTGGGATTGTGTTTAGCGCTGTTAAAGATTTGTAAAACACACCTGATAATAAATATATATATAAAAAAAAAACAATTTGTTGTTTGCATAGCATAGTTTTCTTTGTGCAAACAATTACTTGAGTGAGTGTTGAAAAACACAACCAGTTTGTTGGCAAGCCGCCCTATCGATTAAGCCGTACGCTGACTTGGCCAAAAACGTTTCCTGTCACTGACTTTGCATAATCTTTGCCTGGACCAAGTTAACAGTGTTGTTGTCGTTGTTGTTGTTGCTAGTAATTACAAACTTGTTGCTGCTGCTAATAATATTTGTTATTGTTGTTGTTGTTGTTGTTGCAAACTGGTTGATGCTGCGTCGCCGCGAGTTGAATGTGCGCTACGCTGCTCAAGTTCAAGGTACGAGCAGCGACGTCAGCAACCGCAGCAGCTGCGCAGTCGCAGTCGCAGCATCAGCCGCGGCAGCAGCAGCAGCAGCAGTTTTTAAGTTACACTGCGCATAGGCGCTAAATAGTTGAGTAAACAGCGCTAAAGAGAAATGCATAACACACGCACACACAGGCAGCGACAACAAAAAAAAATAAATAAAAAAAACAAAAACTTAACGAAACCAGACATGAATCACTTTCGTTGAGAAAGCTTCTCTGCGTAGGCGTCGGCGTCGGCGTTGCCGTTGCGCACGCGTCTGCGTCGACAGCGGCTTTTGCTTAGAATTTGTTGTTGTTTTGCGCTCTTGTAGCGCTGCTGTCATTTTGTTTTTGTTGTTGTTGATTTCTTTTTGCCGCTTGGCACACTTTTGCATTGTTTATTTATTAATTTATTTGTATATTTAAGTATACATATATATATATATATTTATTATTGCTTTTCACTTTACTCACTTTTTTGTATGTCTTTAGAACTGTGTCAAAGGAGAGCTTTTTTTTTCGCTTCGCTGCGTTTCGTTCTGTTCGTTTCGTTTTTATAGCCTGAGTTCAGCTGTGAGCTTTTGTTGTTTTTATTGTGATTGTGATTGTTGTTGTTGTTGTTGTTGTTGTTGTGATTGTTGTTGCGTGCTTTCTTCAACACTTTCTTTCTGTGCGCTTTCTGCAGCCGCACGCTGCGACGTTCGCTGGGCAACTGAGCGTTGGTTAAAGAAATGTACAACAAAAATGTATAAAACGAAGCCAAAATCAACTACAACTACAACTACAACTAGAAATGGCCACTTCAAAGCCACGCTCTCTCGCTCTCTCTCTGGCGCTCTCCCATTTGTTGTCGCTCTCGCTGCAAACTCCCTTTCTCTCTGAGAGTGTTGTTGGGCTTTTGCGTCTGCGCAGCTGTCACAAGGCCCTTTTTAACTGGGCTAAGAGAGTGTGGCGGAAAAAGTGGGAGTGGTGGGAGGAGAGGAAATTGAAGTGTGGCAGGGAAGGGGAAGGGGAGGGCACTGTAAATGGCCAATTGCTTCCTGTTAAGCTTGACAAGCTGACAACACACTTGGCTTAAAGTAAATCATCACTTTTGGACGCTTTTGACGTGTTTGCCGGCACGTAGACAAGACACACACACACACAATTAAGGCAGCGAAATGCTTTCACTCTTACTATATATGTGTATGTGTATGTGTGTAAACTTAGCTGCCAGCCTGACAAAAAGTGCGTATAGTGGGTCATCATTTAGGCCATTTAATCCACAGACTTGGCCTGGCACCAATTACGTCAGCAACAAATACGCTTAGAAGCTAACGGAAATACAGCTTTATCAACAGATTCAACATAACTATAAAGATAAAGAATTAGCCAGCCACAAACAGCTGATTGGCAAGTTTCAAAGCTAAACGGCTATTCAAATACCCTATAAACGTAGCATAATATGAGCTATTCAAATAAAGCAATGATAACCTATGCTCTCTATTAAAAGAAAACTTAACACAATTAATTTTAATAATTGAGTTCAAGCAAAATGCTTTAAAAAAAATTTAATTTTTAATTTTGTTGAATTTAATAAAATTTAATTTTAAAATTAAAATTAAAAAGCATAAAGTACTTTTAAAATGTATATTTTTACGATATAAAACATGCAAATAATTTATGGTATTCGATGTTAGGGCCTACGAAAATGTTTACATAGTTTTCGAAATTAATTGTTATTAAAAATCGATATGATTGAAAAATAAAGGAAAACATTTATGACTATTTTGTATTTAGTGAAAAATGTTACAGCTTCTAAACATAAAAACATTTTATTCTTGATAAAAATTAATAAAGTAAAATTTAAATAATTATAAATAAGTAAATGAATTTTTTTTTTAAATAAGCATATGTAATTACAGCATTCGGTAACAGGGATGCAACTTAGATAAAAAAAAAACAATTTCATATAATTAACTTAAAAAGAATAAAGATGAAATTATATAAGTCAACAAGCGACTACAGGGTAGCTGTTAGTGTATCCCTTAAAACCCATTAAGTTTAGGTGAATGTATCTCTTAAATAGTTGAAATATACAGCACTGTTAAACTCACTTACTCACTCTGTCCGTATCTCTGTCTCTTTTGCTTACAGGTGGTTGCTGTGGTTCCACAAAGAAGCGTACTATTGTTGGAGGTTGGGCCTGGGCCTGGTGGTTGGTAACGGACGTGCAGCGTCTCTCTCTTAATGTGATGACCCTGAATCCGATGTGCGAGAATGTGGAGACAGCCCAAGGCGTACCTTTGACCGTTACGGGCGTGGCTCAATGCAAGATCATGAAGGTATGTGTGTTGTTTGAACCGACCAATAATAAAAAAAAAAAAAAAAAAAAAAAAAATCCCAATTCTATCGAGTTCTATATGCAAGTTACTTTGGCTTTCAACTCCATAGAGATTTATCCATATCAATATCTATTTATCTACATAGTATATATATTTATATCTATATCTATCTATTTGGCATGCATTTTTGGTAGCAACGTAGTGCAACGTCTGAAAAATTTGGCTTAAAGTTCCTTGAATTCCATTTACCAATCTAGTATAATATGACGAGTTTTCTTTACTGTATATGATATTATCGTACAATTTAATACCATTTGGCATTCGTTTTTCCTTTAACTTTTCTGTTCTGTTTATGTTCAATTTAACATTTTTAATTCCCCCAACAACAAAAAAAAAAATAGACAAATTAAATTAAATTAATTATATTTAGCCTTGCAAGCGCCTTAGATCTGATCCATCAAAAGTAAGTGTAGATTTAACCCCTAAATGCTATATAAATTCTTGAGTTCTGTTAACTTCTTTTGAGTGCTATTCACTATATTCACAATCACAGCTCACACTCCACTCACCCACGTGGGTGTGTGTGTGTGTGTGTGTGTGTGTGTATTTGCAAGCTGAAAATCATTACTGTGACTTGGATTTGCATTCACAGCCGTCAATCGTGCACAGTAGCTGCTACTTCAAAAATAAATACAAATATTTCAATCATTTATTGCACAACCAAATTAATGTAATATTGTAACTAATTGAAAATATGCACCTAGTTTATTAAGTTAATTCAATTAAATTCGACTCAATCACAGCGACAACTTACAGTTGAGTCTATCAAGGCAATCAATCAATCAATCGATCGCTCAATCACAATCTGACTATCTATCTATGATCACATTCTATCATTCTCTCACTTTCACTCACTCCCCCACATGATCTATATCTATCTCTCTATTTGATTGACAATTTTTCCAACTCTGAAATGATTGATAATGATGATTGACGCACTTAGTTGACATTTCTTCTGTTGGGAACCTTGACGTTTTATTGAATCGAAATTATTTTCTTACCCAATTATTTCATTTCATAATTACAGTCATCTTCGTATAAAAATAAAGATTATGCTAACGACGAGGTACGTTTATTTAATTTCTTTTATTTCTCACACATGTATACCCTGTACCAATAGTATGGCAAAAGAGGGTATATTCAAATTGTTTACTTTTCAAAATTTATTATTGGTTTACTTCGGTTCGTTCGCTTGGTTTTTGTCATGTTTCGTTTATCATTCAATGTTACTTATAAATACACTCACAAGCACAAACAGACTCATCCACTCACACTCAAACACACACACACACACACACACAGAAGCACGCAGAAATCGCATCAGAAAAAAAAAATAAACAAAATATACCGTGGAAGAAGAATCTGAACGTAACTGTCGTCATATAATTTGCCTGCATGTTTGTTCATCATTTCTCCAAATAATTTTTTTTTCACTCTCACATACTTAGCCTACTTTTAGCACTCACACAAATTAGAGAACTAATCACATTTAATTAATTTAAATTGCAAAAAAAATAAACAAACATTACTTAACTTAAATGGAGCTACAGGTCTTATATAAACAGTCGAAATTTGTTGACATTTGTGTTTTTTTACCTTTCTCTCTACTTTCTTTTAACAATACTACCAACCACATACCCTGCGCTCGATCGTTCGACTCAACTTCAACTCCAACTCAACCTCAACTTCAACTCAATCGACTCATCAAACGAATCTGAAAAAAAAAAAAAACAAAAAAAATAACAACAACTGTAAATGATATCAATCGAAATTAACCAAACAACCATCATTTGATTGAATTACGCCTACTGCTAAACATCTGTTAATGTTAATGTTACTGTTAATGTTAATGTTACTGTTACTGCTAATGTTACTGTTAATGTCACTGATACGGTTACGGTTACTGTTAATGTTACTGTCACTGTTATGGCCATTACATCAACGTGTGCTTGTGTGCTGTATGTGTATGTGTGTGTGTGTGTGTGCGGTCCTAACATAATCATCATCAATTAATACTACTCATAACTACTCAAACAATTATTCATTAACCATAAACAATCAACAATACTATTAAAAAAAAAAAATAAAAAAAACTACTCATGTCTTTGGCTGTGGCTTTGGATTGTCAACTTCTGCTCTGGCTGCTGGCTGCTCTCATTATATCTCTATCTCTTTTTGTCTCTGTATCTCTCCGTCTGTGCCGTGTTGATCAAAAACAATAACAACACTAACATAATTCAATCATATGCTCACACTCATACACTCACACACACACACACACACTCACACACTCACACACACGCACGCACACTTACACAGATGATGAATGTTTATTATTTTCATCATCAGGCCGACGAGCTACTGGGAACGGCCAGTGAGCAATTTCTGGGCAAGAGCGTCAAGGAGATCAAGCAGACGATTTTGCAAACGTTGGAAGGACACTTGCGCGCCATATTGGGTAAGCTTTTATAAATACGATATTCAGACTTAACATATTTGACTTAAAACAAAATCCGATTTTCAAAATAAATACGATACTCGAAAAAATTTGATATTCGAAATAAAAACGATATTCGGACGAAATACGGTATTGGAAAGAAATACGATATTCGCCAAATCATACCATAAGCGATAATCGATACGGTACACCATATTTGACTATGTATACGATATTCAATAATAATTACGACATTCAATATGGTGTACAATAACCGATAATTTTCAAGTACAAATAGTATATTTTAAAGAGATAAACGATGTTGAAGGTCGTAAATTACATTCGACAAAATATACGTTTTTCGACAATCAATAATAATATAATATACATTGTATATATACGATATTCGATAAGGTACATTGTATATATACGATATTCGATAAAGTTCAGCGTATATATACGAATTGATGGGAAAACTTGAACCATTGGAATCTTAGAACTTGCTAGAAAACTTCCAGATCGTTTGCAACCAAGGATCTATCGTTACATTTTAATATTGCTCTTAATTTAGTTTTATAGTTCATGTTGTGTCGAGTTGATCGTTGTTCTCGTTTCTAATCGACTTCTACAATGACTAGATCTGACCTTGGATGCTCAATTAATTACATAAATCAAACTAAACTTGAACAATTTTACGAGTGCATTGAACCAGGTTTTCAAGTGTCGGCTTGAACTACTCGTACCACTTGAATACCCATGAATACTCGTGAATACTCGTAATTGTTGTTGTTAATGGAACTTTTGAACTACGCTCGTCGAAGGGCCCTGACGTTATTTGTAGACAGACTCATAATGCATAGAACGGAAGACATACATTTCTATTGTATGCATATAATAGAAGAGGGGATGGAATTTATATATATATATATATGTATTTATTATTATGTGTATATGTATATCTTGAATCTCAAGGTGGCTTTCATTTGTGCAACTGCCACAATTTGAATACTTGCGGTATCCGTATATTTTCAGTTCTCAGTGCGACATGGAACGCTCCGGTCACAACGTCTCCAACCACGTACCTTCCTTACCTCCACTTCACCCTTGAAGCCCAAGTAGCTTTTAATTCAATTGAATCGCGTGTGAACCAAACAACTGTCTCGACAATGTTTACTGTGCGATATTCCATTTAGTTAATATCTTGTTACTAGTGAGTGCGGTTCAAATTTGTCGTACGGTTGGGGGCTTGACCTTAAAGCACACCTGTATTGTTTGAGAAGGTCGCTAAGAATATCCTATCTCATTGAGGTCACTGATACAGAAGAACTCACTGTAGGCAATCAATCAAATTTTAAGTTTATTTTATAGCTCATTTCATCGAAATATTCGAAATCTATGTATGAACTTCATTTTGATCATTTTTTTTACCTTAAATTGATTTCACATCAAAGATTTACTTATGTATCGATATTATACCGGTAGAACAACGGAAATATTGTGAATATACGGATGCGAGATTAACTTTGTTACTCCAAAGAATTAATATAAGCAATTCTCATAATTCAATTTTAAAAAAAATATTAAATCTAACATTTTTAATTTGACAAGGAAGCTTGTTATAGATAAAAAGTGGCTAAAAATATTGTAACTCAACTTCAATAGAACATATATGTATATACGAGCTTTCAGATGAACTTCTTGAATTAAAAGCTCTCATAATATGCGATCGACATGTATAAGAGCAAAACATAAAGCTAAAAGTTTAGCGCTTTCCGCTTTATCGCTGAGCATTTGACCGCAACGACAAGTTTGAGGCGATAAGACTGCGCCAATGACGTCAAGACTAATACGAATGTTTTAATTAAAATAGAATAACTAGAAAAACGAAGAAAGACAGCGATAGGGTAGATAAATACGCTTATTTGCAGCGCGCGCTCTTGTCAGTCGGCAGTTGTCAGTGTTAACTTGGCCCATAAGCAGGGGTAGCTTAAGCAAACCAAGTCGAGTATTAAATCGAATATCGAAAATCGAGAGTCATGTCTATGGTGTGGATTGGCGCCTTCAAGGTGGCCATGATTGTGGGTGTCACTTGGCTGGTAGTTCGACGGTAAGCGTGACCTTGTCTATAAAAAAAAGACTCATCGATTTGATGAACAATTCCAATTGATTTTTTTGACTAAGAAAATATTTAATATTTCTTCTCAATGCTACAAATTATTTCATTACTAAAATGAAACTGTAAATTAAACTTAAAAATGTAATTCAAAGAAATATTACAAATATTTATAATGATTTAATAATTCCATTCGAAATTGCGATATTCTTAGTGCTAATAACTTGGCTTTCGTTTCTTAACGTTTACAGGAACGCTTACAGTCGAAGAGGTGTACAAAGACCGCGATCAGTTCGCGGCTCTGGTGCGCGAGGTTGCCGCACCTGATGTGGGTCGTATGGGCATCGAGATACTCTCGTTTACCATCAAGGATGTCTACGATGATGTTCAGTATTTGGCATCGTTGGGTAAGGCCCAAACGGCTGTGGTTAAGCGAGATGCCGACGCTGGCGTCGCCGAGGCCAATCGAGATGCCGGCATTAGGGAGGCCGAGTGCGAAAAAAGCGCCATGGATGTGAAATATTCGACGGATACGAAAATTGAGGATAATACGCGCATGTACAAGTTACAAAAGGCCAATTTCGATCAGGAGATCAATACGGCCAAAGCCGAATCCCAATTGGCATACGAACTGCAGGCGGCCAAGATCCGTCAAAGGATCCGTAACGAGGAGATCCAAATTGAGGTTGTCGAGCGTCGCAAACAAATCGAGATCGAATCGCAGGAGGTTCAACGCAAGGATCGTGAACTCATCGGCACCGTCAAGTTGCCCGCCGAGGCTGAGGCCTATCGTGTTCAGACCATTGCCCAGGGCAAGCAGTAAGTGTCCAAGTTGCTACAATTTATTACACATACGACCTGTTTATCACAAAATTCGATTCTAGATTATTTTGAAGTCCAATTGCTTCTTAAAACATAGAATAATAGGTCTTAATTTCTTTACCCGAAATCAATTCGTTTTCCCATAGCGTAATTGTTGAGAACAATCTAAATATATCTTAAAGTTTTCCGATTGTCTGATAAACAGTTTATAGATCGACATTAGCACGTTTTTGGCAGGCTTTTATTGACGTTCACGTTTTATTTTAGAAATACGACTTCGCAAAACTGCAGTGATGTAAATCCAACGAGAACATTGAAGTTATCAATGGAAAATATAGAACTTTGACATCAAGTTGACATAGACTTGACATGTTTTTCACTTCTACTAATATTTTTAAATCATAAATAAAGGCAGCTTCATAGAAGAGAGTTAAAAACAGAACACAGAACAAGCAATTAGATCCCAGTCTTCCATATCAGAGTTACCTCAATTGATTAATCATACGACCTGTAGACATGCAAATACGTTTTTATCAACCTTGATCGAAACACTTTGCAATACCTTGCCAGTTAGAATGTGACTGGAATAGTATTTTTATGAAATATTTATACAGTCTTAATAGCATATAACGCACTCAACATATTAAATAAGATCTATACATAGTACACACTTCAAGGAAGGAAGCATTTTCAAATTTACATCCTTAGTCGAGTTCATTTAATGGCAGATAAATGTTTATAAAATTGTTTTCTGTAAATTCTTGAGTATTCAGAAATTAAATGCTCATAGTTTAATGCACACTTTTATATATAAATATTGAACACTATTATTAACCAAATTGAAAGATTTTATGGATAAAAGCTTATGTTAGTTTGGTCTTCATTCAAGTACATTTTTAACAAATTTTTTTAAAAATCTTATTGTTATTCAAAAAAATAGGATGTTTAAATAATGTTTCTTGCATTTTTTATAGAGCATTATTATACGTTGAATAACAGTTGATTTTAGCAGTTTTTAAAAACATATAGTCGCAATTCGTAAAAAATTTGTACAACACGTCGTATGAGTAATATTTTATATAGAAAGTTTTGAGTTGAACTCGTGTAGCTTCGTTTATTAAGTTAATCTTTCAAATAATTTTCAAAATATCAAAATAGTTTGCATTCAATTATTTAATTGCAATTATTTAATAATTTTGTACTCAATTAAACTCGCTACTTTCCTCTGCTTTCCCCTTTAGATGCCATACAATTGAAGCTGCACGCGCTGAAGCCGAACGTATTCGGAAAATCGGTTCAGCCGAGGCTCATGCCATTGAGCTGGTGGGAAAAGCGGAGGCGGAACGCATGCGGATGAAGGCGAATGTCTACAAACAATACGGAGATGCAGCCATTATGAATATTGTACTCGAATCACTGCCCAAGGTGAGTGAATTTGAAATAGAAATATAGAGAAGAAATACAATTAATCGATTCATTTACTTGGTTTTTTTTAGATTGCCGCCGAGGTGGCTGCACCTTTGGCCAAAACGGATGAGATTGTGCTGATTGGTGGCAACGATAATCTGACCAACGATGTGACACGCCTTGTGGCACAGTTGCCGCCCTCGATAAACGCATTGACCGGCGTGGATCTGTCCAAGGTTCTATCGAAGATACCCGGAGCCAAGGCGTGAAATCTGCTTGAATGGGATGTGCAACAAATGGGAATGACGACGTAACCCCCAAAGGAATTGTAATAATTAAAGCGAGAAGGAGAACGAATATGACAAGGAGATGGCTGGAAAGAGATAGAAATTAAAGTAGAGATAAACATAGAGAGAGAGGAAATGCATTTGTTAGAGCGAAATGAAATGAAAGCGAATCATTTTTAAAGAATCGAACGATTATCTACAGATACAAGATAAAACAAGAACAACAATAAGAACAGTTATAGCAAAATGTACTCCGATATTATGTGTCAGTGTGTGTGTATAAGTGTGTGTATAATTAAAGATCTGGTTAATGATCAGCTACATATATATATATATATATATATATATATATATCTAATCAATCGAAAGTTATGCATTTCGCACGCATTCGCAAACGCATTTTGTGGCCTTTTCTCGATTATTAAGAAATACCAAAATTATTACAAGCAACACGAAAATACCAGCAACTAAAAAATACAAATATTAAAAACAATTAAGAGAAATTTGTAGAATTGTGCAGATTGTTAGTATTTATAATAACATTTATATTTACGCGTATGTATTTTTGGCATTCGTCAATGTTGTAATCTCTGTCATTTTAGTGAAATAAGTTTAACGCACAAGACCATCAAGATCTATTGATTAAAGCAAGCATTTAGTTTGACAGTGTTGTGAATTTCCTCATCACACTGCCATTTACTAACACTTTTCCGACCATCTAAGTTCAGTTCAAACTACAATAACTGCCTCAAAAACGACAACGACAACACGTCCCCACTGTGCCAAAAAAAAAAAATTGGCACCCTCACACAATGCACACTTTACAACACTACTCTTCAATGACGCCACAGCTGTTGACGATCTTCCACATACACTTACTATACATACATACACACACACACACAATTGATATGCGTTCGATTCAACATTTTTTTTTTCATATAATTAATATTTTTAATAATCTTTTTTGTATTAACAATTATTATATGTATATTTACCAACACTGTTTATGTCCTAATTTCGTATCATATTTTCATAAATGTTTTTTCTTCTGTCTACATTTCACAATTTGTTTTATAGTTTTTAGCAAAAAAAAAGAGTTAAAAAAATAAAAAAAAATTATAAGAAAATTTGTATGAAACACTTTATAAAACGTAAATTTAGTTAAAACAATTTTTTGAATCTATATAAATTGTCATTGTCGCCATTTTAACGCGCGATATATAAAAAGATGTCACAGATATAAATACTCTAAGCAAAAGTTTAAAAATATATTCATTTTTTTCTGAACAATTATTTAGTTTTTTGGATTTTCTTCTTTTTCGGATTCTTTTTTTTTAGTTATCCTTGTTGGTGTTCTAGTATAATTAAACAAGGTTGCATAAATTGTACAATCGAATCACCAGAAAAAATATGAAATAGTCTTAACTCCGATCGAATAAAAGAGTATTTCGTAATTTTTATTAAAGAAATAAAACTTGGACCTGAGTTTTTGTGTGCTTATTGATGTCGATTTTAAGAAAAATTAGATAATTCCTTTTAGAATTCATTGATAAAGTGCTATAATAAATGGGATTCAATTTCTTTTTAAAAATTTCCTTTCCCACAACAAAATGAAACATTGAAAATAATCTAAATGAATACTAATAAAATATTCGGTTTGTCTGGTGAACTGTTTTTAGATCGACATTAGCACAATTATTGCAACCTTGTATTGAGCCACAATTTGTTTTCGAAATGCAGCTTCAAAACAATGTTAGGAAGAAAAAAAAAAAGAAAGAGTCAAAGAATCGTAGAGAGAATCTACGCGCATTTACACAAAAGAAAATATTTAAAAGAACTACAAAAATTAACAAAAATACTTATTATAAAATATGAAATCAAAGAAATATATACATGAAAATATATTTTTTTTTCTATTGTATTTTAAGTGCGAGTAACTTAAATTTATATGCAGCGTGCGGGATGATTTAAAGTGCAAGAAATACTATAACTAAATAAATGAATAATAAATCGAATCTAAAATTTTTGTGTATTTTGTCGTAAATAAATAAATTGAAAGAAAACTTCATAAATGCGAGTATTAATGGGATTGAAGAAATACTCTTCTAGATTGCACTTCTGGCATAGTTTATATATATGCGATTTGGAGAAATTCAATATCTGATTATTAAATTTGATCAGAAAGTCATGTAAGTATATCCCACAAACCACATTTTTCATCAATATCAATTTAAAGACATTTTAACTTGGTCAATTAGTATTTATTACAAATCCTTAGATCCATATAAATATATATATATAGATATATTTTTATATAGTATGAGTAAATATATCAATAATCAATATCGTTTTTCATATGCTAAATATACATACAACTAACTTACTAATATACATATATATATATAACAATTGCAAAAAAAAAAAAAAAATTATACAGACTTATATAATATATTGTTCGTCTTTTAGCTTATGATTAGGTCCGGTCCTTGGACAAATATATGATATATATTTTCGATTTGAAGTTGTATATGCAGCTCCAGGTGTTACAATCGAGTACACACTGTGCAGATACAACCTAAGCTACGAGTCCTAATTAGCCCTATGACAACTTAAAAACTATGGACCAATCCAATGACAATTATGTCTAGGACTAAAGATTTCCGTTTCTCGTTACTCGCTACTCGCTAGTTGCTATTCGTTAGTGATTACTCGCTACTCGCTAAGCGCTACATAGTAGCCCCAGAGGGCTACTAGTCTAAATGCAATGTTTCAAAAGCCAAAAACATTGGCTTGGTATTAAATATGATGATTGGGCTCTAGTTAAAAAGAATGTTAAAAAAAATAACAAAATTAAAGTATCTGCTTTAGAAAACTTTAAAATGTATCTAGAAGATACAAGATACGTTAAAATTGGGAGTTGGATGTCTCAGTCCGAATACTTTTCTTTGAGATCCTTGCGCAGTATTTTACCCGTTGGGTTCTTGGGCACCTCATCGACAAATATGACACCGCCCTCGAGTTTCTTATAGTGTGCCACACGCTCTGCCACATAATCGGAAATCTCCTCGGCAGTCGCCTTCTCGTTCTGACGCAACACGACGATAGCACGCGGTGCCTCGCCATTGAATTCGTGTGGTATTCCAAAGACAGCGGCCTCAAGGATCTTGGGATGATCGCGCAGTACCGCCTCCAGTTCGGCGGGTGGCACTTGGAAGCCCTTCACCTTGATCAGCTCCTTCATGCGGTCCGTGATATAGAAATAGCCATCCTCATCGTAGAATGCCACATCGCCGGTGCGCAACCAATTGCCCGGAAAGAAGGTCAGATCATTGGCCTCCTTATTGTTCAGATAACCGGACATTACTTGAGGTCCTCGCACACACAGTTCTCCAGTGGTGCGTGGTCCCACGCCCTTTGAATCGTCACCACTGAGTGGCACAATCTTGCATTCGGTGCTGCCCGGCGATACGCCCGTCGAGGCGTACCGTGTGTTACCCTCCGGCGTCATCAGAATCACCGGAGATGCCTCTGTCATGCCGTAACCCTGCATGAAACGCACCTTGGGGAACCTAGAAACGAGAGATACGAAGGAATATTAGTTAGTTTTTTAGAGCTTCTAAGATATATAGACTTTAAAATAGTTTTATAACGAATTGCAGTCAAGAGATTCGGATAAAAAGTTCGGAAAATGAATGGACAATATTTTCAAGAGCAGATACTCACTTCTGAAGAAAGCGTCCAACGTCATGTTCGCCAATTGGAGCAGCACCGGACATGACAACGCGCAGAGAGCCGGCGACTTCCGCCGTCAGCTTGGGATTGTTGATCATGAAAAGAGCTAGACGGGAGAAAAATAACAATTGGTAAGACAATGGATTAGGGAATTGGTAATTGGTAATTGGTATTTCGTATTTGGGAATGTTACGCACCTATTGGCGGTACCAAGTTGAGAATGGTGCCCTTGTACGTGTCCAGCGATTTGATAAACTCATCTGGCTTAAAGGCGGGCATCGTGGCCAGACGAGCGCCCTGTCCCAGTTTCGAGAGCATGACCACGGTAAGGCCATAGATGTGAAAGAATGGCAATACCGCTGGCAGGGTATCCTGCATCTCCAGTGAATCGATGTGCAGAGCCGCCTGCACCTGTTCGCAGTTGCTGCTGACGTTGTTGTGGGAGAGGACGACACCCTTCGGCATTCCTGTGGTGCCCGAGGAGAAGGGCAGAAACACCATATCATTGGGAGTGGCATCTTTGGGGGCCCTCAGCTCATCGTAGCGCACATTCTCCGTGCTTATCACCTCGAAGAAGTCAATGGCACCCACCGGCAATGATTCTCCGGCCGTACAGCGAACCACCGCAATGGGTATCTGTTTTCCCGCTAACTGACACGCCTCCCGCAATGTTTTGTAGCCCTGGGCACTGCCCACTAGGAACTTGGCATCACTGAACATCAACTGGCGTGCAATCTCATCTGGAATGCAAGTCATAATATACCCGATTAGCTTTGATTGCACAGGGCAGTACGCCTCTCTATTCGTCTTTTTCAAACAATAGCTTACTATTTCACAATTCTCATATTGAATCTTCCCATAAATTACTTAATCAAAGAAAAGTTTCGTTTCCCCTTTCTTGTTTTTTCACTCTTGCAGTCTTATTCTTATTAATATATTCTCATCTTTTCAATTATTAAGCCCTGCAGTGCCCTTTGTTCTCAATACAGGGCATCTGTCGGTGAAGCATTCATTAAAACTTCTTCAAAATAGATATAATATGTATAAATCTTTTCCTATTCACTTCCTATGTTTAATCTGTGTGGAATCAAAATGCAAAAAAAAAAACTCTATACGCTTTCCTTACCTACTTTACAGGGTATCTTCCAGTCGAGCAATCTATATTTATAAATAAAATGTTTAGCTAATGTTAAATAATGCTCAGGATGGTCTATTATTTAATATAGGGTAACTCTTAGTCGAGCACTCCCTACTGCAATCTCTTACTGTAGTATCTCTGCTTATCTTTGTTATAAAAAGTATTTAGGCCACCCAATAAATGTTTTCATGATTTTCGTAGTGCAAACTTTTACGCCGAACCCGATCTATAAAACTTGTGTCTAGGCTTATCATTAAATGTGATCTTTCGACTCAAGGTCATAAAGTTTACAGAGCTTGTTAAGAGCCTGATAAGAGTTAATTAGACGAGATTTACGTTAATGGTTAATTGTGGCATCTAATCAGAGTTGTCGAGTACCAAATCGTGGGTTGAAAAGCCTTTTAAGAAACAAGAAATAAAAAAGAGTTGTCACTCACCTGGCGTATAGATGGGGTTGATTGTGGTTACAGCCAGTCCAGCCTCAATGCCGCCCAGACAGGCAATGGGATACTCCGGTATATTGGGCAGACATATAGCCAGAACATCTGGCTTCTCCAACTTAAACTTTGTCTGCAAACGAACTGCAAAGGCTGCACTCGAATCTCTCATTTGGGCAAATGTATATTGACGATCCGTGACCACACAGACCTAAAAAGATAAACAATATGGGGAATTATAGAAGATATAGTATTATAAATACTGACAGTATCACTGCAGACTAGAGCAAGTCAAATGGAAAACGCTCTATGCTTCTTAAAAACCTTAAAAGTAGAAAAGATTTTGTTGGGATAACACATGAAGATTTTTATCGAAGTATAGAAACATTATAGTATATTTTACAACCAGAGTTATAAAGAGGAGGGTTTCTAGTATCTAAGAAATTCTGAAACAGTCAGATGGGAATCGTTTTATATCAAGTTTCTTATCAAGGATAGCGAAGAATGGATTATGTGGATTCAAAAACTAAAATAAAACTATCAGTTAGAATTAAGAACATTAGAATAAGAATTGCTTTCTACTTGAAAGTTTCTAGATTTATACTCTATAATATGTTGAGTCTTGTTTTATTTTAAATAACATATCACAATCGTCTGAATTCCTATAAAATATTTTAAAAACAAATCTGTCGCGTACTAAAATACTATTTTAAGCAGATCGCTGCTATAAGAGCTATATATTAAAGCCGTTAGATTTTGATGAAGCTTATTCCAAATAAGATTAATAATATACAACAAGATTTAAATTCTCAACGGACTGATTCGACTCGACTTAACGATCAGCTTAACGATCAATACTAAGCATTATTTACATATTTTATTTATTCAAAAGATCAATCAGTTCAAGGTGTCTTATATATGTATATGGATATGTAAAGCACCCTCTGTAAAAATATGAAATGTCATTTTGAAATGTAATCTGGAAAATCCGAGCAATAAATGGATCGCAAGACGATCCCACCGAATCGTAGGGTTTAATGTCTGACTAATGGGTGTGTCGAGTGCATTAACCGCAATTTTGACTGATTGCAAGCGGATGTGACCTTGGTCAGGGTTGGAGTCAAGTTGAAGGTCACGACGAGCAGAAATTGAAGGAAAGCGCAAAAGGTTAATACGAAATTTAGCAAGTTAATAACTCGTGAAGCACAACACTTTTAGTTAGCACTGTTTTGGTCAGATAGTGTGGGGGTTGAGGGTAATACCCGGTTTATTTTGCGCAGTCAAAAATTGGCATTAATTTTAGATTGCGAATTATAAATAAAACGCGACAAACACACACACACACACACACACACATACAAACCTAAGTGTGTGCTTGTGAATGGACAAATAAACAAGCGCATAAAAATGTTCAACGGTTTTTTGTTGTTTTTTTTTCAAAATTAAAGAAATCAAAAAAAAACCGAATCATTTCGTGCATTTGACGCGCGCTCTGCGTTCCACTTGAGTTGCGACTGCGGCCACTGATCAAAGTTCAGTGGGGCAAAGTACAAAGTCTGCAAATGTATGAAATGGAGAGCTGCCAGTGTATGCTGTGTGTGTGTGTGTGTGCGTCTCTCTCTCTCTCTCTCTCTCTCTCTCTCTCTCTCTCTCGCTGTGTGTGTGTGCGTGTGTGTGTGCGTTTGTCTCTTGTGTTGTTGTTTTACTTTGCGCGACGTTTGTTGACTTTTTTCCATTATTAACCAACTGAAGAGAGCAGCAACTGCTTACCGCATGCTCTCTCTCTCTCTCTCTCTCTCTCTCTCTCTCTGTCTCTTGCCATGCTGAGGACAGGCCCACCAAAAATCAAAACGAGATGAAAACAAGCTGCAAATAAATGTGTATGTATGTATATACATTTGTGTGTATGTTTTTAACTTGCCGGCAATCGGGTTTTTGTTTTTTTTGGTATACAAAAATACAAAAATACAAACAATCATAATTAGCATACATAAACACGAGAGTACATCCGTATTTCAATGTCGAATGTCCACATCAAATCTACTGTCAATTAAAAAGAGATTATGATTTTGGGATTTTGGGTTTTGACTCGCATGTGTGTGAGTTTACACAAACAATTTGCAACTCGCAGCATCCAACTGACGCAAGCAGCGACGCCAGCAGAGTTCCAAAAACAAAAACAAAACACACACAACAACAAATTCGATCGATACACTGCTTAAGAGAGCCAAAGCAAAGAGAGTTTTGCATTTCAATAAGGAGTAAGCAGACTCGACAGTGTGACAGTGCTGCCAATTTAGCCTTTTTTCGAATAGATTTATCCTATTTTCAAGTGCTTCAGCCGGTACAAATCTCAAACATACTCTATCCTTTCTTTAGATCGTTAGCTTCGATTCAAAAAAGATTCTATTCTGCCAAATTTGGGAATTTTTCAGATCGAAAACGAAAATAGATTCTATATACGCCAATATTCACCTCATCAAATAAAAGAATGTTGAAAATACGCTAAAGTTTTGAAAAAATATCAAGACTTAGCAGGCAATAACCCTTTTTTTTTGAACTATTCACTTTTGCTCTGACCCTATTAGTATTGCCTTGATCGAATGCAACAGTAGAGAGGGTATTCCAGCCAAGTTAATTTAGTAAAAACAATGTTAAAAAATCGTCCTGAAATTGAGACGATATATCAAGGTGAAGTTAATATAAATTCGCCTTAAGATAAAAGTTATTTTACCCAAAAGGTAAATGTGTATATTATACAATTATTCATCTACTATATATGGATATTTTATCTTCTGAAAATGGGGATTGCGTCGGAACAAGTCTTGTATTCATCTTGACAAACTGTTCAATTTATTTTAAGAAATATTTGTCCTATTTTTAATTTTTTTTCAGCCTTCTTCTCCTGTTTTCTTTGGTCGTTTTGTCCTATTTTTCCGATAAATTGTTGGCATTATTGAACGTCAAAAGCGGAACTTAATTACTAACATTACAAATAATAAGAGATTAAGTATTTACATAAACAGAGAACTAAGTTCTTAATATAAGTGCATTAAATGTTGTTGAGTTTAAACTTTAAAGTGATAAAATATATCAAAAATGTATTGTTTACGAGTTTCAAGTAAATTGTTATAGTTTTTGCAAAATGTGTTGCTTGTTAGCTGAGAACTAAACACATATGAATGTAAATACACACACACACACACACACACTCCCACAGACATGCACATAAAGAAGTGTGCGTGCTTTTTGATCAGTACATTGCATTGGAAGCCAATGGAAGCCAATTGTATAAAAATGGATACTCTCTTGACTTCCCCCCACCTCCAAGCAGACGAGACTTGTGTTTCTCTTTTGGTTTTACTGTGCTCATTGGAAATTGGCATTCAATTGGGGCGCGACAAAGGCGCAAGTTGCAAGTTGCACTTTGCACCTACGTGCAATGCATTTAATTGCATTTAATTTATGAATCTATTCGGTATATACATACATATGTATGTATGTATGACCCTCCGATTACTGACTTTACACAGTTAGACTTGTTTTACTACTCACACACGCACACACATACGTACACATACGTACACACACGTACACACACACACATACGCACACACACAAGTGATGGCAATAAATTTCAATGAACAACATTTGCACTTTGATTTGTTGAGCGAAAAGTGAAATGTGTAAACAATACGAAAAATTAGACGATGTGAGAGAGAGAGAGGAAGGAAGAGAGAGAGTGGATGGTGGGTGGTGGGTGGTGGGAGGTGCCTTGCAGCTTATGCAAGTGCAAGTGACAAAGCTATCACATGCAACTATTTATAGATCGTATCTCGCTCTCGCTCCCGCTCACGCTCTCTCTTTCATTCAACGTCACACTGCAGTTGGCATTCCAATTGGAATTTTTGATTGCACTCGTATTTCAATTGGCATATGTACATATGGCGAATCTAGTTTGCATTTCCATTTAAAGCGCATTTCCAGTTGGATTGCCGTTCGCATTCTTATCAGCCAGATGTAAGGCAATTTAATGCCAATCCAATCGACTTGAACTTGTCAGTTTGCCGGACAATCGCACAGTAGTCACCGCTTAAGTGCACCAATTGGAAAATGGCAATATTGACAGACCCCTTGGCTTGTAGTATCGGTAGTAAATATTCGTACTTCTTATCTGGACGCTTGAGTTTCTTACACTTTAATTTTATTTTTCTTTTTTTTGCAATTCGCATTTCACAATTCACAATTCATACATCATGTGGTCTTATCAGCCAGACGATATCTCCCTCAACGCCTCCACGGGACTCAGATACCCCCCATAAACACAAATGACCCATATAAAATTGAACATGTACAGTATATCAATTAATTGTTGTTACAAAGAAATATTTTGGTTTTAAAAATATATATATATTTTTGTTATTAAAAGAATGCAGCTCATTATTTATTATTAAACTTGTTCTAAGAACTATAATATTATAAGCCATTAAATCAAGATATGATATTTTTATTAATTATGCTTTTTTTAATTTTCTTGTCAATGAAATTACGTGACATACTGTATGTGAGCATATCCGTACACCTGCAGACCAAAGTTCTACGGTTATTGCGAATCACGGGCCACTCGTGACTATACTATGAGTATACTCGTATTCATGTTCACACTCGAAAATCGCATTCGAGTTCGCACTGTAAACCAATTGAAAGATCAACATTGGTAGACGTATAAACACACACACACTCACACACACACTCATACACACATACACAGATTCGCACCTATATATATTGGCATAGGTTCTGGTTCAATAAACTGACAAAAAAAAAACCAATTAAAAATAAAAAATGAAAGGCATTGTATTGATAAATTCTGGATGAGGAACGTAAAGTGAGGGTATTGAATCGCATTATAGGGCTTAACATATTGAGCAATCTAATCAGTAGGAACATTACTTATTTAAAGTACTTCTCAGACTTTGGTGACACAAAAAATAAGTTAACTATATTGTTATCAAATTTAAAGTTAAATTCAATATATTCAATATATATTCAATATACATCTTTATTTAAAACAAAAAAATGCTCACTAAACAATTTGTATCGTAAAAAAAATAAATAAAAAGGTACTTCCATGTTCCCTACAGCACCCTACGATCAACATTTCCCTTTTTTTTTTAGTGTAAACTGAATTGAAAATCATAAAAGAAGAATTGCTCTAAGAAATCCGTTAGGATATAATATAATATACCAGTAGTATATTTTTGATTAAGCGGCTTTATGTTTTCAAAAATTAAATTTTTGATTAAGCGGCTTTATGTTTTCAAAAATTAAAAAAAAGAGTAGTATCTTTCGGAAAACAGTTGAAAGATATTCGTATAAGAAAAAAAGCACTATATCTCTAAGAAATTAGTGAAAATAAATTGGATAATTCACTTTCAGTGGAACTTAACAACTTACTTAGGATCTATCGAATTTTTAAGAGAAAAAATTGCAATATACCAAAGTTTTTTAGTAACTGCAAGAAAGCAGCAAATACATTTCAGAGAGGTACACATTTCAATTCATTTTAAAATTATATTAAAAAAAATCTGTTGAATTAACTGGATTATCTACTCGAAACTAGATTTTTGGAGAAAACACTTTCACTTGAAGGGTTTTAAGGGAATCTTTGAATAGAATTCATTTTCATTTCACTTGCATTGACTTTATCTCATTTTCCGACCTTCCGAACTTTCGATCTACCGACTTTGCGACTTACCGTTGCCGTTGAGTTTTCCCACTTCTTGAAGTCGCGCCAGACGTACTCGTGCAACGGTACATTGGGCACCTTGATGGGATCAAATGGAGATGTCTTATAATACCCATCCTCGGCATTATAGTGCAGAAACTTGTCGCGATCGCCGATGCTCTGGGCGCGTTCAACGCTCGCCGTGTTGCGCTCTCTGCGGTTTGTGGCAATGCCACGATTCACGACATTCAATGTTGCAGCAACATTCAGTGTGGTTGCAGCGCTGCGCAGTCGCAGCATTTGGACAGCGGTGTGAACTGGATACATTGTGTGATATGATGGTATTTGAAATTCACTGAAAATTGTTTACTTAACGCACACTCTCTCTCTCTCTCTCTCTCTCTCTTTTTGCACACTCTCTTTGACTGGCGTTACACTCTTAACTTGACCTGCGTTAAGTATGAGTTTGAATTTGAATTTCAATTTGAATTTCAATTTGGGTTTCAATTTGAGTTCAAGTTGTTGTTATTGCTGGTTTCACTGCTTGCTTCACTGCTTGCTTCGCTGCTTGCTGCACACACGTCTGCTGCTTTGAAGTGCTGGGGCACGACTGCCAGTTGGCGTCGCAGCGAGACCGTTGCCGGCTCGCCGGCTCACCACAAAAATAATAAGTACTCACACGCACACACACACACACACACACACACACACACACACATACACTGAGATCGCGTTGGCGTTGTCGTTGTTGTTCTGTCTCTCTCTCTTGTTTTACTTTGGTTTGTGTGATTCCTTTTGCGCCTACACGCTGTTTATCTCTTGTTGTTTGCTGTTACAAGATCTCTGCTCTCACGTGCGCTCTCTCACACTTGCGCTCTCTGCATGCTGCTTACATACGTTCAGCTGCAGTCGAAGTCGCAGTCGCTGCCGCTGCTGCTGCCCACGCCTCTCTGCCTCTCTGGCTCTCTGTAACAGTAACAGTAAAAGTAAATTATCAACAATTATGCAATTGCATTTGTTTGCATACATATGTACATATGTAAATGCATTTTCATATGCAAAGCTCAGTATGTTTGTATGTATTTACAGTGCTCAAACTCTAGTTAGAGAATTTTGTAAATACTTACAGCCAGTGAAGTAATTGTTTTGACACATGTTTCCAATTTATTTTTAAAATTGTTTCATTTAATAAAACTTAAATGCAGCATAGATAAAGAAGACAAACCAAAATCAAAATGATATTCCCTTTGAAAATCTGTTAAGTTTTGACAAAGCTATGAAAATTTGAAGTTGCTCAGACTTTTGAGCTAGCAACTTTACAAATCCAAATTTTTTGTGAAATTGAAATGATTTTTTGCAAAAAAATGAAAGCTATTAAAATCAAGCTAAACGTGTTTTTTTTATACTATTTATGATATACGAAGTTGATTAAACGTTGAAACTTGAGATTTAAAATTTAAAATTTTGTTTAAAAATAATTAAATTATTGAAATGCACAAAATTTGAATGCAGAATGAATTGAGAGGCCGAATCATATTCACAATGGCATTCCACTTGAAAATCGGTTCAGTTTTGATCAAGTTATGACGGTTGAAAGATGATAAGCTCTGTGTTAGATATTTTCTCAATATTTTAAATTATAATACTTATTTATATGCCAATAATTGTTAATTATAATTGATTATTCTTCGCAACAAAATGTATTTCAACAAAATAGGCTATACTGAATACTGAATACATTACTGAAGAGATCAGAGCATTAATTTGCATATATCATTTTATTTTTAGCTCTAAAGCGCAGTTACAATCTATTTCAGCCCACTGTCGCACACTGTAACACAAGTGATTGTATATTGTATATGTATTTATCCATCTTGTTGACTAGATTATTATTATATTATACAGATAGATATTTATTTTTGCCTATGGCAAAAGACGTAAATGAAATTCAAAGCATTTAAGATGCTTCTAAATTCAAATCCTCAACCACAAGAACAATACATCTTAAGATAAGTGTGTGTACAACTAATTACATGCATGCACATACACACTCACATATATCTATGTGTATTTACAAGAGAATTTGTGCAAAGAACCCCCTGATAAGCTATAGTTCTACAGTTATCGCTATCGCCTTCCATTGTCTTCTAGACGTGAATTCCGTCACAATACTATATTCCGTCCTTGTGAGCATGACTCGGCTTATATTGTGTTTGTGTGTGTGTGTGTGTGTGTGCTCTTATCATGATTAACAATTGTTCTGAGTACTATTATACTATTATAATAATTAGTATTATTAGTCGGAGGTAAAGTACTGGGTACTGTTGATTACCCAAAAATGTAACTAAATCTTAACTAATAAGTAGAACACTCTAATCTGCGACTCAAACTTGGATTACAGGCTCAAGGCCCTGGAGTAAGCAATACGAAACCGGACTGGAAATGGGACTGGAAGTGGAATTGAAAGTGGGTAGGGAAAGGGAAAGGGTATTAAACCTCACTTTAGGGACTGTGGCAAGCACAGGGCATTCAACTTTGAGGCGTAGGCAACGTACAGAAATTAATGGGAAATACATTTATACTTTGTTTAAAAAGTTTTGAATGTCAAAGCAGAAACACCCTCACACACACACACACACACACAGTCCTAGGGTATTTGTAGCTCAAGGCCAGTTTAGTGACAGTGAGTGAGAGAGAGACAGAGAGAACGTCTCTCTTGCTCTTGATTTGATATTCATATACTCTTATTTCTCTCTGATTTCATCCAACATCATTATCAAATGCGTCAGGTTGTTCGACTTTATCATCAACTTTGATGCAAACAATTATTGGACTGCAATTTTTGATAAGACATACGCTATTTATAAGTACATATGTCTGCCTGACTGACCGACTGACTCAAATGTGAGTGTTCGTTCAGGTATAAATAGCAAATTTTGTTTTTCTTTTCAGTGACTAATAAAATGAAGAAATTCTTGTACTTTGCACTTTGGCACTTTAGGTCCAATATACAGTCATATATACAAATAATTTATATCATATGTACGTAAGCGAAATAATTATTCAATCTACAAAATGTTGGTAAGAATTTGGTAAGTATCTCTATTCAATTTTAATTTCAATTTAACTTGCATAATTTATTTTATTATAATATTTTCCCAATTTTTATTATAATGTTGAAAAAAATGTATAGCAAATTTGTATTACATATTATGAAAATTATTTTGATTAGCTTATGTTTGATTGCAATTTATTGTTCGAGTCAAAGTGCTTGGTTTCAAATTAAATTAAATTTACTTATTTTTTTTTCTTTATTTCATTTTAATTTATTTATTTTTAGTTTGGTGATAATAATAATAATATTTTCAATTTTTTTAAAGCTCATTATCGATCTGTCTTGTATTTGTTAATCGATATTCGGCTATTAAGTTGTGCTTGCCATTTCTCTCTGCACTCGCACTCTCTCGCATTTGGACTTACGCTCTTCGTGCCACGCTCTCTGTCTGCTGTTGGGAGAGCATTCACCGTTCGTGCAATTGCAGTTGGCAAAAGTCACTTGTTTACTTTCTTGTTGCGCCTTCCCACTGTCTGTGAACTTTGGACTGAGCGTCGTTGAAATTGTTAGTGTCTCTGTTTTCAATTCGTCGCAGTCGCTGTCGCAGTCGCTGTCGCAGTCGCTGTCGCAGTCGCTGTCGCTAAATACTAAATACTAGTAATATGAACAAACCAGTTTAACTTGCTTTGCTGTTGCTGTTGTTGTTGTTTTTTGTTTTGTTTTGTTTTGATTTTGATTTGAATTTAGAGTTGTTGTTGTTGTTGTTGGTTATGGGAATGCTGAAGTTGTTGTTGTTAAATGTTGTTTTTTGTTGATGTTTTTACTTTTAACTTGTTGCCTTACAGTTGTTGCTAGCAGTATGTGAATTACTTAATTAATAATTAATTTTCAATTAAATATAATATTAATTTGTACTGAAATTTAATTTGTACTTGAGTCACTTGATATTGAATTGCGTTGTATTTATTTTCTCTATATACATAATGTAAATAATGGCCACAGGTTTTTTAGGTTATCGGTTATCGGTTATCGATAAGCGCTTTGTGCTGGATGGGAAGGGGTGGTTTTAAAATTGCCCTGCCTGCCCAAAAGCAAACACAAGATGGCGCTGCAAGGACTTGAAGCTTTTGCCAAAAACAAAGCTCAATCTCGACTTTTGCACGGTTCTGAGATGCGCCAAAAGCAAAGCACAGCTGATGAAGAGCACGACTTGCGTTTGAGCTTGGAGCTTGGAGCTTTGAGCTTTGAGCTTTTCGACCAGCTGTTCGCGCAAAGTCCAGCGAGATGGGGAGAGAGCAAGACGAAGCAGAGAGAAGAGTGAAGAGAGAAGAGGAAGAAGAGAGCTCGACGCCGCCAGAGTTCGTAACGAGTTCGTAGTCTACTTTTAGGTGCGTAACCGCGCGCAACACACGACAACTGAAGAATCTATCTCACAAAACCAATTACAAATTACAAATTACAAATTACAAATTCCAAATTCCCATACTGCCCAAAAAAAAATAAATAAAAATAAAAATAAAAAAAAGGGCAAAAGAAGAAAAAATTATTCTCTGTGTGCTGTGTCCTTAGTTCTTCTTGCTTCATCTGCGTTCGTCTTTTTTGTTATTTTTTTGTATATTTTTTTTCGTATTTGCTGGCATAGAAAAAGGAAATTGAAGAAAGCGCAGAAAATGAGGAAATGAGTGTGGCATGTGCGAGCCAAAAAAAAGAAAAAAATAAAAGAAAAGAAAAGAGAAGGACAATCGAGTTGCAAGTTCCAAGTCAAAAGTCGGCAATTGTTGCATATTTCCCTTTGACAGCAACTGCACTTTGTTTTTTTTTTTACAGTGTATTACATATAATTAATTACAATTTTTGTTTTGTGTTGTTGTTGTTCTTTTTCTAAACAAACTGCAGTGCAAAAAGTGAAAGGCGATAAAAACGCGTTACAAATTAAAGAAATTTGAAAAGAAAAAATTTTAACAAAATAGTGACAAATTCAGCAGGCGAAACAGCAGAAGGGACGAAGAAGAGCAGAGAAAACAAAAACAAAAACAAAAACATAAACAAAAATACAAATACAAATAAAAAGCAAAAGCAAACACATAAAGGAGAGGAAAGCAAAGGAAAGGCAAAGAGGAATACATTATAATAATTTCACATAAAAGCAATCAAAAAAGCAACAGCAACAAAAGGTAAATTCACTAGACTTTAATTTAGACTCTGACTTCCCATTCGGATTCCCCCACGATTCCCCCCGATTCCCCCCCGATTCCTCCATGATTCCCCCCATCCCCGTCTACTCCTCGCCTGCTCCTTCTTGTCGCCTCTTTGCTGCTTGCTATTGTGTAATGAAGTTTGTCTTTGGCTGCTACTTCGCTGAGAGTCGATTGCCGCCAACGCCGTCTACGTTACGTTACGTTACGTTACGTTACGTTACGCATAGCGTAGTGGGAGAGGGAGAGCACACGAGCGAGAGAGCGAGGGAGAGTGAGAGGCGAGAGGCGAGAGTGTGCGGCATAAACACACTTGTATTTGTTGTTGTTGCTCTCCTTGTTGTTGTTGTCATTGTTGTAATTGAAGAGTTGTTCGAACAATGCAACTTCTCATCGTATATTTCTTATTGTTGTTCTTTGTGCTGCTTTTTCGTTGTTGTTGTTGTTGTTGCAGTTGTTGTTGGCAACTCGAAATGTATGTCAGTTTATTGTTGTTTGTCTGTTTCCTTTTTGCGCAATTATGTCAGCAAAAAATATATACGAAAAAAAAGGGCAAAAGCAAACCGAAAAAAGTGCCACAACAATTGGTCGTTGTCTTTTTCAAGTGCAGCCTAAAAGTATGCAACATAAAGACTCTAAGAACTGCGCTGCCTCAGTCGCTGTCGCTGTCGCTGTCGAAGCTGTTGCTGCTGCTGCTGCTGCCGCTGCTGCGGTTGCATAAGTGTCAAGCACATACAGTTTGAGAGTCACAGTCAACTGTGCGTTAACTTCAACAGAAGTTACAGCTTAAAGTTGTCAAAATGGGCTTACGAAAACAGCAACAACAATAATAACAACAACAACAGCCAAAAAGAAACGACAGAAATTTGACAGAGACATCGACGGCGACAGCGACGCCGACGTCAGCGGCGCTGCCAATGAAACGACAAAGTGAAAGGCAAATGTGACACATACAAACAAGCATGACACTCTCTGTGTGTGTGTGTGTGTGTGTGTGCGGTTAGCGAAATGAGAGAATAATAAAATAGGAACTCAAACTGAAAACTACTTAAATATTTAAAGCAATTGCAAAAAGGGCGCTTGTATGTGTGTGTGTGTGTGTGTGTGTGTATGTGACAAACACAATGGAAAAAAAAACCAAAATGACAGGAAAATCTGTTGGTGTAAAACAACAACAACAACAACAACAACAACAACAACAACACTAACAATAATAACTAAGCAGTCAAAAAGACAGGCAGTTTAATGGAAGAAACGGGATGGAAAATGATGGAAAGAGAGTGAGGGAGTGAGCATGATATGCTCTTTGCTGTTAACATTTCAAATAAATAAAATTAACATTTGTGAGAGCAACAGCATGTTGTTAATGTTGTTACTGTTGTTGCTGTTGTTGCTGTTGTTGTTGTTGTCACTCTTGTTGTTGCTTTTCACGCGTATATTTTGTTGCCTGCTTTCAGGCGACAATTTGCAGCACGAATATCTGCTTTTTGCATATTTAATATGCGTATGTGTGTGAGAGTGTGTGTGTGTGTGTGTGTATGTGTGTGAGAGTGTGTGTGTATGTGTGAGCGACAGTTGTGCCTAATGAAGTGTAGGCCACGTTTATTGCTTGACTGAATATGCCAAACCTCACTCTTTATCTCTCTCTCTATCTCTCTCGCTCTAAGTATCTCCTACTGTATCCATCTCTCTCTCTCTCTCTCTCTCTCTCTCTGCTTAAATCATGTTTATTTGTTGCATAACCAAAAGCCAATGCGAATCTAGAAAAGCCAAACTCAATCATTTACTTACTATTATTTAATTTAATTTTCAAATTCAAGACTTTAGGATGAGAGTTTGAGAGCCACTGGCTGATTTTGTGCATTCATCTAGGATGACTTTGCGAATGTTGTCCCTAAATCGAGTTCCGGTCTTAACACAGGTGCAAGTCTCGAAAAAAAAGAGTTTGGCATTGGCAAATGTGAAATGAGGCAGCTGCCACACTTGCCACATATGCCACACTTGCCACCGCATTGTGTTGTGCACCAGTTGCGAATTCTAAGCAGCAACTCTCTCTACACTTGTTACTTTTTGTACATTTTTCCAATTCAAAGCTAAGTTTATTTACAGAATTTCATTTTAATTCGAATGTTTTCAGAGAATCTTCTTTCAATCTCTATTCAACTCAGATACTAATAATAATTTCTCAAATGTGTTTTTAAACAATTTAAACTAAATGCTGCTTATAAAGAGTAACTTGAAATGGAAACAAAAATGTTGTAAATCTCTTTTTTTCCATTTGGTCATTTAGTATTTAAAAAATTCGCAGAATTGCAATTACATGTGTGTTCTGAAAAATGTTCAAAGCAACAAATGGTTCGAAGCATTCTTCAATTCAAATAGAATAGAATAGAAATAGAAAAATTTAAAATAAATAATTTTATTCTATTTGACGTTTTGTGGGCGAAATGTGTGTGAATTTGCAGCTCGGAATGCGGACTGCAAACAGTTTTTAGGCCACAAAATTGTCACGTGGCATTGTGTCAAACACAAAATAATCAATTGCCACCCAAAAGGGACTTTTCTTTTTCTTTCCCTCTGCTCTCTGCTCTCTGTTCTCTGTTCTCTGTTCTCTCCACTCCCTCCCTCCTTCTCCTCGGCCTGCATTGTTCGTCTATCCGTATATCCGCTGGTCAGATTGGTAAGGAAGGCCGTGTGCCTTCCGTTTCCGTCAACGGTAACCGACTACGACGACTGCGTTTCCTGCTTCCAGAAAATACTTTAACGGTTTTATTGCTTTCGCCACAAGCACCGTTGATCCTCCTCCCCCTATTCCTCCTTCTTCGGTTGCTGCCTCCTTTTATGGCATGCAATTCGCTGCAACAACAATAACATTTGTCAATGAGCTTATGATGTGGCTTAAAGAGCGAGGAGTAGCGACAGATGGCGAGGAGGGGTGAGGGGAAAATACAATATTACCACCTGCTGACCTCCGTCCTGTCCTCTCCTCTCCTCTTCTCTCCTGTCCTATCGTGTCCTGTCCTTGTCCTCGTTGACCTTGTGTCAAGTGCTTGAGCTAAAGATATCCATTGAGGCTGCTGTATCAAAACAAGTTTATTAACACAGTCTGTCTCGTTCACACTGTAGCTCTCTCTCTCTCTTTCTCACTCTCTCTCCTTCTTTTTCTATTGCGAAAGCTAAGTTTATTTTATTGCTCCCATTGCACTATGGTGAAAATTCTTATTTTTCTGGCATTTATACATCTATCGCAAATATGTTGATAACCAAAACTTTCTTTAAGTTTTACCTTTTTAATATTGTTATTGCATACCAGATATGCGAATATAACAGTTGGATATAATACACTAATAAAAAAATGTTCTAAAATCAAGATTTTGGTCTCAGAACTAATATTTTTGGTTTAAAAAATGCGTCGAGATAATAAAATTAGTTCTTATTTTAGGAATAAATGTTCTTAAAATTGAAATAAAAAAAATTAAATATTAATATTGTTATATTTTTGTTATATTTGTTATGTTATAGTATATATTTTATTTTTCTTGTTCTTGATTTTAGAAGCTGGTCTTTTTTTACAGTGTACGATATAAAAAGAAAGATTTTTTTCGCTTAGAATTTTAGCTAAGACTATCAGTTACAATCTGTGATTAACGGTTACAGAGTACGGTTTCGATAATGTCTTTAGTTCCTGAATTGAATTAAAGAGTCTTTTTTTATTTTACGACATAAACGTACTTCTGAATAGATTTTATTCCGTACGAATATGTATAATCACAAAATATTCGGAGTAAAATATAATTATCTTTAACTACACAGTTAAATTTCTATATATTAGAAAACAAAATAGTTATTTATACAATAGCTTTTAGAATGACATAATTGTGTCTTTGAAAAGAAATTAAATTTGTTATATTTTTTGTCAAAGTGTGTATATACAAGAATATTTTAATTAGTTTAGAATTTGTTTTTAAATGCCAGAAATATGTGAAAATTCCCCATAGTGCTTTAGAGGCATCTGTAAGGATCTACGCCATCAAACTGTAGCGTCAAACAGTTTGAGAAGCGTTGCGCCTTCTTGTCGCCTACTTTTCGTAGCATACTTTTCGGCGCTCGGTCAAGCACGTGCGCAATATGTAAATTTTGTTCGACTGCTTTCTTCTTTCAGCTTTCTTTCTGCCTTTTCAGTGCTTTTTGCTTTTTGCCTTTTGCTCTTTTTTGCTTGATGTTGTTTTTATGTAAATGCGTATGGTGTGTGTGTGTGTGTGTGTGTGTGTGCGTGTGTGTGTGTGTGTGTGTGTGTTTTCCTAAGCAGCTTGTACGCTCACATGCGCTCGCTTGCTCATTGCTTTTAATAGCCAACAACACGCTACGCATTAATTTATGACTTTCATGTTGTTGTTGTTGTTGTTGTTGTTGCTGCTGTTGTCGAGAAGGGAGAGCAAGGGAGAGAGTGGTTGAAGAGAAGGAGTGAGGGAAGCTTTTAACAGATTCAGCAAACAGTAAACGCATTACAGCTTTGGGTATAATTAAAAAAAAAATAAATAAAATTAAAGCAATGCTCTTTCGCACAGTGACCGTCAAACTGTAGACGCCAAGCTGTCGTCTGACAAAAAAAAATACAAGAGAAAAAATCGCAGCATACTTTTCGGCTGTCGTTGTAAAACTATTACATTTATTGTAGCCATTGTTGTTGTTCTTCTTCTGCTCTTCTTCCATATATATATATATATATATATGTGTGTGTGTGTATTGTCACGTTAACTTGGAGGTGAAGGGTGGTTTGGGGGGCGGAGGTTGAAGTTCTTCTTGGCGTTGCTATTTTTAAGACTCTGTACATAAAAAGTGCAAAGAGTTTAGGAGATTAACTTACTATTGGTTTTTTATTTTTTCACTTCTTAGTTAGTTAGTAAGTTAGTTAAGTATTTAATCAATCAAGGTTTCGTCTCCCACATTTTTCCTTTATAACAAAATATTAGTAAATAAATGTAATCAACTTTAAATAAAAAAATAACAATATCAAATATGTCAGTTGTAAAGAAAATTTAAAGCTCAGTATAAATTGATAATATAATATAGCTTTAACATGATAAGTTAAATAAAGCACAAGAATAAAAATTTCTATTTCTTATTATTTTACCAATCATGGTTCTTAGGCCAAGTTAAACCAAAAGATATTATGAGCTCATTTGAGTTGAGCGTTTTCTAAAAGTACAAAATTAAATAAATTAATTTAACCTAAGTACTTTCAAATATAAAAACATATTTTCATTTATATTGAAATTTGACAGCTAATTTTTGTGATTCCAAATTTGAAATGCTGATATTTCAGCAGAACCGAAAAGGTTTCTAAGTTACTGAATGTTTTAACTTAAGAAATACTTTAAAATGTAAAATAACAATTTCTTCTTGCAAGTACAGGGTCCCAGAAAGTTAGGTTCGTTCCACTTAAGCCTTTGCTACTTGTTTTTTTTTTTGTGTTTTTCTTTGCCCCGATTTGTCGTGTTTCTTGGCTATGTTTTGGCCTATTGTTTGTTGTGCATGCATATGTGTTTGAGTGTGTGTGTGCATATGTGTATGTGTGTGTGTATGTGTGAATGTGTGCGTTTTCTTACTATGTCAATATTTTTTGGCGTGAGCCTTTGCTTTTAGCCACATGACAAGTAAATATGGCAGCCAACATCAGGCAGCTCAAATAAAACAAAGAACAAATTGCCCAGTCGAAGACGATAACGAAGACGTAGACGAGGAAAGGGAAATGGAAATGGGAAGAGTCTCTTCCCTTACACTCTATTCTTCCTTCTCCCCACTGTCAGCTTCTGCTTTAGTTTGCAGACAATGTGCTAAAGTTCTGTCCAACTTTTTTGCTCTCTTTTCTCTATTATTTTTTTTTTTTGGTATTTTTTTTTGTTTTTGTTGGATATGCGATAGATTTTTATTTGTTGTTGTTTTTGTTGCGTTTTGCGTCGCGTCGCGCAATCGAAAAAGTTTTTATGACACAATTTCCTTTTGTTGCTATTTGGCTTTTGCCTTTTTGCCTTTGCTTCTTGTCTTCACTTGGCACACTTTCGATTTTCGATTTGGGATTTCATGGAGGCGTCCAGGCGTCCAGGCGTCGAGGGGGGCGTGGCATTTGTGGGCTATCGTGTTGACTCAGTTGAGTCACAAAAATGCCGTTAGAACTTCAATGGACGACGACTTGACTCCGATACGCTTGATTGTAATACAAAGGGGACAGGGGACAGGGGACAGGGGAGAGGGAAGAGAGGTGGGGGAAGGTGTCTTTTCGGGCTGCTGTGCTGCTATTTTTAGACTCCAACTGGGGCGTCAAGTGTGGGCGTGGCATGGCAAGCAAACGGCTCAAGGATACGGAATATGTCGTTGGTCCAATGCAAAGAAGTTGCATGCAACAGAAAAATATAAAAACAAGAATGCCATGTCAATGGCAACACACAGAGGGGGGGGGGGGGGGGAGGGGAGAGGGGAAGGGGGTAGCGACTCTTGGTTTAGACACTGCAACGAAACGACGTTTTGCAATTTCGCGAAAGAAACGAAACGAAAAGAAACGAAACGAAACGAAAGAAACTCAAGAGAAAATTATGTGTTGCATACTTACGTGCGCCGCACTGACCTTGCGTGTTGAACGAGCTAAGGGAAGGGGATGGTGTGGGTAGGTTGGGGTACAGGTGGAGAAATAGACTTGCCTAGGTGTGTGTGTGTGTGCTGTCCCTCCATGTGTTGTTTTTTTTGTTTATTGCTTTGCACGTTTTGGGCTACAGCTCTAATAGGATAGGAAAAGACCGTTGGCAGGGGCTGCAGTGTAAGCGGTAAGCGGTAAGCGGTAAGCGGTAAGGGTGCGGGTAAGGGGGACTAGGCCAAAAGCCGAATCGATAAGAAAACGCCAAGTCGCATCGCATTTGAATCGAATTCGCAACGCGTGCAACGAAGCGAACTGGCCCCCAAAAGCTGATAAGCCGCCGCAACAATAAAATCAAATCAAATCAAGTCAAATCACGTGCCCAGCCCAAACCCCCTCCTCCTCCTCCTCCTCCTCCTCCTCCTCCTTCTCCTGCTGCCCCTACTTGCCCTCCTTCTCCTACTGCTACTCTCCGCTAACGAATAATGTGGCAATGTGCGAATTTGTGAATACTGAAATGGTCAGTCTCAGTCTCAGTTCGAGTTGCCATTGAATGCATTCGTTTCGTCATCGAAATAGATTGATTGATTTATGAGTCGTTCATAGAAATCGGTGTGGCATGAACTGAATGACGATGTGATTGATTCCACAGTGCGTGATCAGAGCTTCACACACAAGGAATGTGGCTTAAACGCACACATCCTTAAGTGCCTTGATGGGTCGAATTCAATAAATCTATTTTGCAGTCTTTCTCTTTATTACTACAAATTAACGAATGTATATCAATAAATGTAGAAAAATAGTGAGTTGACAAAGATGTTGACACTTAAAATTAGTCTAGAAATCGTTGGGAGATACCGTATTTCTTAAAAGCTTTAAAGGATTTTTCAAAAATATTCCAAGGAGTCTATATTTTAATAAATTGGCTAGTAGAAAAAATTATTTAGTGTGTTCCTAGAGAGTTAGTTGTGTTTTTCGAAAAAAACAAATATCTTTCTACCCAAAAGATTTAAAATTTCCTTACGTTCAGTTATTCTATATTGTCTTTCTCTTAAATAGCTTTTATTCTACCATAAAGTTTGTTTCACAACCTTTTCTCTTCGGTTTCTCGGCACAGGGTGGAATATCTATATTCCCCCCTGTCTTCCGAATCAGATAAAATCTTTCTTTACACCAAGAGAGAACTTTTTTACTACAAGATTATACTATCATGTTCATAATTATTTTAATTCTGAAAATTAATATCAAGTTCAATTATCGAGTAGTAATCTGAAAAAGACTTCTTCATCAGCGTCATCAACTGACTAAAGGACTTTAGATGTATGTAGGGTCAAATATTTTTGGGTATATTAGCTTCGCTGTGACGCAAATCGGCTTGCACTCTTTTCTTTGTTTCTGATTAATCAAATGTCTGGCCTACTTTGATGAAAGCCCAAGGCGCGACCGGCACGCAGAGGTCCCCACATACTATAGACCTCAGTTACTACGGACAGCTCCGGCAAGAGGCCCAAGGCACAGTGCCTGCCAACTAGCAACTGCCAACGTCTATTGACTGTTGGCATAATCAAGGTTAAGCATATGCACGTACATAGTTAGGAGCATACATAGACAAAAACCTCTATTTGTATGTAAATATATTTATTTATATTATCTTGGCAACGCCAGGAAAATGTCAATCAATCTGGGCCCTTTTTCTAGACCCTGGATGACCATACTTTGGCTCGCAAAGAGCAACTGGTACAATTTTATGAATTTAATATCTTTAAAATGGTTTCCTATCTTGGTCTAGATTAAAACCAAAAATAGTAAAAATGTCATTATAAAATCTAAATGGGGGATGAAACTGGAAAGTAAAATATAACCAATTCCAACAAAAAATAAAAATTTGTGCCTTTGAACTATCTAGGAACAATTGTATATAAGTTTTGTATGTGCTTTTCGATAACACAAATATTTTTTCGAATTTAAAAAAATATAAATTGCTATGGCTTATATTAAAAAATATATTAGAAAATATAAGTTATTTGAAATGAAAATTCAAACAGTGCCTGCAAAATCAAAACAACTTTCTTCTAGTATTTATTTTTTATAAATTGTGTCTTATTTGCATTTCATATTAGGTATTTCTTTCCATTTTTTTGGCATCACAAGTTTGATTTCATGAAGTTATCCTTGAAACAGAGTAAATCAGAGTTGAACAGACAGACAGATATTGATATGAATGCTAAGAAGAGGAATGCAAAGATTCTCCTACTCGGATGCTGGTTTCTTCTCCTACACTGATAAAAAAAATTGTTCTAAAATCAAGATTTTGGTCTCAGAACTAAGATTTTTGGTCTACAAAATGCGTCGAGAACATAAAATTCGTAATTTATGAGAACACATCTTGTTTTTAAGAACATTGAAAATAAGACCAAGTTCTTATTTTAAGAATAAATGTTCTTTAAATAAAAATAAAATCTTATTTTTTTTTTTAATTTTTTTATATATGTATATATTTTTTTTGTCTGGTAATTTTATAAAGGGTTTTTCTAATTTGTAAATAGTGGGGTTCGAACCGCCGCCTACTTGCTTCACAACTAAAGCAGTGTTTCTAACCAGAGCGCCACGGAGGCACCATTTATTTCACATGAAATTGTACATATTTATACCTTCCTAACAATTTTAGATTTTTATTCTAATATAAAGATTTTATGATTTTGTAGATTAGAAATCATAGTTTAAAAAATTTGGTGTTAAAATAATTTTATTTTAAGATCCAAATATTTAAGATGTATGTTGTTGATTTTAGAAGCTGGTCTTTTTTTTTCAGTGTACAAACATACGTTCTTCGTACAGCCTCCTGTATTCTCCTTTCTCTACCATATTTTATCCGTACATTCTATTAGGCGTTTTGCCACGCCCACCCAAGCATTGTCTTGTTGAGGTCTTTGTTTTGGTAAGCGTTTGTGTTTGTGTAATTGTTGCAACAATTGTGTATGTGGCATGTGGCATGAGATAGAGAGCACAAAGGGGGTCAAAGGGGAGAAACAATGCCAAAGCAAATAGGCAAAACATATTATGTAGTACGTGTGTTTGTATTTGTATTTCCATTTGTATTTGTTTAACCCATGCTATTAGCAATGTCACAACAACCAACAACAACAATAGCAACAACAACAACAACAACAGCAACACCAACAACAATTGTTGATTGTGCAGCTTTATTTAGCGCAAAAATTCTTTGAAAATATAAATAATAAACACAGAGACTCTCTTTAATTCAAGAGTGGGAAGAGAAGGTAGATAAACAGAAATTTATATCCTTTTATTAATGTTATTGTTGCACATGCAACTGCAGAGATTGGCAACGCGTTGCAACAATTGTAACACAACGCATTTAATTAAATGCCATAAAAAACAAACATTGATGGGACTTTTTCAAACTGGACAGTTGCCTTGCTATTCGGCTAATGAAAGAGCTCTAGGTTGGTCAGGTTGATAGTCACAGATAATCAGCAAAGCAATCAGGTCAATTACTAAACTACAACAGGAAAGGACATCGTCAGGGGATGTGACCAAAGTACTATGGGTAAAAAGTCCGATAATTTGGCATAAAAGCAAATCTTTGGTTCTTCAGTAAATCTTAATACTCTAAATATAATAAAAAGTAAGTATTTATAATCCTTAATACACTTATTTGAAGCCGTATTTTAGTCAGCTAATTGGGAGGAAAGTTCTTAGAATTGTGTAAGCAATGTTTAAACATGCAAAAGTGAATCAAAAAATGTTAAATAAATTGTTAATAGAGACATTTAATATTTGTGCTTTATTGTGTTTTCTTTTTACAAAAAATCCTTGATTATTGAAAGTTTTTATATAATAATTATAAACATGTTTTCTGCTATCTATTGACAGCTTTACAACTGTAAATTTGTATTTTCAGCTTAAAACTGTTAAATATTTTCATGATTAACCAGATTTTAATTTTAATTTTTGTACCTTTTCTTAAAACGAAAAAATTTTGCAGTTGTATATTTATTTTAGTAGCAATTCAATACAAAAAAAAAACAAAATTTCAAGTCTGAAGCTTTGTTTTAGGAGTGTATGCAACCAAAACTCTTATATTTTGCCATAGTGCAATCCTGAAGCAAAGCTGTTCATTAGCTGAAAGTAGTCGGAACCAAAGACAGAAAGTACATCAGGTGAAATATCAGATACGAGAAGAACAGAGAAGAGGCAAGTGAAGGGGAAAGGTTAACACAAAATTCCAATTCAATGTGGAGCTCATATCGAGAAATAATGATACTCGTATAATGAGATTTGCCAGCACTTGGCACAAATTTCTGGCTAAAAAGCAAAAACCAATTCAACTTTCCCAGTATCACTTAAATATATGATACGACTTTAAAGAAGAAGCAAGAAAAACTAGCAAAAAGGCAACCGGGAAAGGTTTATAAATTTTTAACAAGCTCGCAACGTTAAAGAAGCCAAAAATGTGAACTGAGACAGTCAAAGTTGCAGATAGAACCAAGTTGCCAAGATGCTCTTAATAGGAGTGATAGAGTGAGAGAGAGAGAGAGAGAGATAGAGAGAGAGAGGGAGCTGCCTGTTGCCTGCTTCATTTACTTGATGACACCGTCTCATAAATAATGCCAGAGCTCTATTAATATTTGAAATCCAACGGAAATTAAATGTTTGCACGATATGAAAAGCAGGCCAAAAGCATTTACAGCAATACGATGAACTTGTTAGAAGTCGCTTCAGTTGGTTACATTGGGGAAATGTGGCAACTGATCGCCAATATTGACTCAGGCTGCAATGAAATAACCAGGCTAACTAGTTGTCCCTGTCAGTTAAAAGCAACAAAATAATACCCAACAACTTAACTGACCTTTCAAAGTCTCACCGAAAAGTATGGGAAATTATTAGAAAAGAAATTCAGGCTGCTTGGAAATGTTCAAAATGTTGTAGTTTGGGAAATTTCCTTAGGGGAATACATTGATAAGGGTTAAAGGCATTTTATTTTTTTTTTTTAAGAAAAGAGGGATGGGGAAATTTTCTTAAGGGAAAAATTTAGAAAGGGCTTTAAGTAGTTCCTTGAAGGAATTGGTTGAAAAGGGAAGATGTTAAGAAAAGACACAAAGAAACTTTTTTAACTAAGGAAACTTAAAAGAGAAGAGACTAAGGCAGCTTCGTGGAAAATAAGGAATTTCTCTAGATGGAAATATTGGTTTTAAGCAGTTTTTTCCATCTGGCAAACTGCCACGGAAAATATGATTTTAAAGGCTGTCTCATCTTTATCAAATGTATAGGCTGATAGGTTTTTTTTATAATTGATAGTACATTCCGAATACCGATTAATTATTTAAATATATTAATAAGTTCTGAAGAAGAAGTTAAGAAGAAGAATATAAAAAAGGATTTCAGTTACTGACTGAGTACCATTCAAATATTTATAAAAATATATTGAGCAGATTTAAGAAAGCTTCAACCAGAGTTAAAGAGACCAGTCTTCTAAAAGAAAATGGGTTATTTGCCTTTCTCATACTGATTAAGAGTCAATTTTCAAGCAATCGAAACATTAAATTTAGCGTTAAAAAATGCAATTGATCGAGAAGAGCCGTAAAAAACGATGATGCGTAAAGAATTTTTCTGTAATAAACGCAAATCTTTGACATTCTCACCTGGAAATTGGATGGCGACGCTGTGCAAGAGCAATTTGTAGTCCATTTGGCCACTTGGCCTTGCCACTTGTGTTAATTTTTATGACGTACTTTAGGTGAGCCATAAAATACGAAAAAAAAAAGAGACAGAAAGGAAACGAGGCAACTCGCAAAAAAAAAAAGATGAAAAAAGGTGGCAGTCGAACATGGGGCATGCAACATGGGGCAGAAGAGAACTGAGACAGCGACAGAGACAGTAACTGAGGCAGTGGCTTATCGCAGTAACAAATTAAAATGTATGACCAACCCATTCAGGCTGACAAAAGCTGTTCGCTGTGGAGGTAGGCTATTGTGGGTGGGAGGGAGGTAGGTAGGTGAGCCTGGCTGTGGTAAGTAGCAAGTGGCAAGTGGCAAGTTGCAAGTGGGGCAAGGTGAGACTGAAAGCCAAACGTTGACGCGTGGTGACTGTCGCCATCGACGAGCGGACATCATCAACGTCAAAAGAGCTGGAGTGGCAACAAAGGGTCGGATCGGAAGGGGAGGGGAGGGGAGGGGAGGATGCGGTCGGTCATTCGTCGGTTCGCCAAACGACGTCAACGCCAAACAGAAGAGAACCAAAGTAGCAGTTGTGGTTTATACAACCCCAAATACCCCTCTTCTCTTTCTCTTTCCGCTCTACACTTCACAGCATCCAGCTATCCCTCTCCCGTTCTCTCTCCTGTACTCTGTGACAGTTTTATGTCCACTGGGAGTTGGGTTTGAGGTTATGGGCACAGTTTTGTGGTGTTTCATTTAAAATGCATGTGCAGGTGACATACCAGAATGTAGATCCTTTCAGTTATCCTTTCCTTCGTGAAATATTGACAACCAAAGACGACAAGAGCGAGAGAGAAGCACAACTCGAAAAGCAAAAAAAAAAATACCAAAAAAAAACAGCAAGTACAAAAAATTAATATAGTATGCTATGCTTTTAGCTCTGACGTCAGAGTTGAGCTGTTGAGGTTTTTTTTTTTTTTGTTTCTTATATGGCCCGCAGTCCTGTTTATCCTTAATTAAGACTCATAATCATAATAAGCTAAATCTTGGCGTGATGTCTGCCGATTAAGTTGCACTATTGCAAACTTTTATAAACTGGGTCAGCTAGTTGCCTCGGTCAGTTTTAGTTTAGTTCAGTTTAGTTTCAGCCAACGTAACAGCCACTTTCAAATCTCTCTCTCTCTCTCTTTCTCTCTCGCACACTCTTTATATATATCTATATATTAGAGTGGGTCAATTTGTATGAAAAGCATACGAAAATCGTTATCTACAATGAATTCTAAGAAGAATTGCCCAAGAAACCATTGGTCATGAATATCGAGCTCCCACTTTTTAAGGAGAAGTTATACCTATTTCATATATTGGTAATTGTCTGTTAGGTGGAAGTTACCTCAAAAAAAATAAAATAAAATCCCAAATAAAGTGAGATCTATTGTGAATTTAGAGATAAGAATAAATTGGCAGTCTCTTTTCAATTGAATTTTTAAATTAATACAAAATGAACATTTCTATTGAAACTATGTTTAAAATTAAATTACAAAAAAAAACAAGTTAAGATCGTCCACTAATAGTTATCTCAAAATTCATCATTACTCGGCCTCTATCTGGGATTTTTTTTTATATTTAAAAATTAATACAAAATAAACATTTCTATTGAAATTTGATAAAAGTGCTTATGTTTAAAATTAAATTTAAAAAAAAAATAATACTTATCTCAAAAATTTCTCATAATTTGGCCTCTATTTGGGTTTTTTTATTTATATTTTAAAATTTATACAAAATGACCATTTCTATTGAAACTTGACAAAAGTTCTTATGTTTTAAATTCAACTAAAAGAAAATTAGTTAAGACCGCAAACTTATACCTGTCACAAAATTCGTCATAATTTGGCCTGTATCTGGGGTTTTTTTTAAATTTATTTTTCTTGAAGGTAAGTTTCTCCTAACAGACAATTTCCCTTACAAACTTCTCTGAAAAAAAGTGGAAGCTCGATGATGATCTTAGATATATGGTTTTTTGGACAAAACTTCTTCTTCTTAGAATTCAATGTAGATTACAAATTTCGAAAAAATTGGACCCACTCTAATATATGTACACATATATATATTTTCCGCATTTTCCAAAACTCTCCCCAGTTCTCTGGCGCTGGCAATTCGCGTTGGCAACGCACTAACGTCGGAAAATTCATGAATGCCTAAGAGCGTTTTTGGCTGAAGTG